>PVJS01003714.1:0-73756 GCA_004027185.1 Glis glis | reverse complement strand
AACGCCCCTGGGTTCAATCCCCGGTACCGCAAAAAAAAAAAAAAAAGAATGAGATTCATAACTAAGCCCCTGGTCAGAGAACTGGTGCCAGTGACTAACCCCTATTAGCAGTTCAGGACAGCAGAATACAGGCATATAGAATAGTGGGAAGAGTGAAGACAAGTCCAGTTAGAGTAACTATACCTATTGCTATTGTTCACTCGATTATGCCCAAACATATGCTCTCCCACCACATTCCAAACACACTGGTCATGTTTGGAAATAAACACCTTCCATCTGGTTCAAGAACTTAGTACATGATCTTTCTTCCCCCTGGAAGTCTCCTCCTCTTGATCTTTAATGGCCAGTGTCTTTTGTCTTCTCTGACTATACAACCTGTTTCTCCTGTGACCTCTAGCTACCCCAACTATTATCGTGGCACTTAATGAGATCCAATTAATTCATGCATTTGTTTATTTCTTTTATAAGTCTTGTCGCAAGTGCTCCATGTTGCAAAACAATGAACACACAACCTGTGTCTTTCCACAATGTCAACTTTATTGATCATAAAGCAAAAGGGGTAATCACCACACCATGTTCAAGTCCATCTCTGGCCAACTTTAGTCAAATGAGGAGTCAAAGCATACACAAATTTTAAGTTCACATTCACACAATTCACTCACTGTCATTTCAAAGTCCAAATCAAAAGTCCAACCTGAGCCGGGCGTGGTGAGTGCACGCTCTTAATCCCAGTACTTTGGGAGGCGGAGACCAGAGGATCCGGGTTCGCGGCCAACCTCAGCTCTCTCTCTCTCTCTCTCTCTCTACCTAGTGAGGCCCTCCTCAACTTCGTGAGACTCGGTTTCAAAATAAAGTATAAAAAAATAGGGCCGGGGGTGTAGCGCGGAGGTAGAATGCCCCTGGGTTCAATCCCTGGTACCGCAAAAAAAAAAAAAAAGTCCAACCTGCGAAGCGGGAGGTTCCATCTGCTGACTGTGGTCTGGTCGTCCTCGCTGGTCCTGCTCCGGGTGAGTGACTCAAGGGTCTCCAGCACTCCTAGTCTGAGAGACAAGCCGGAGGGGCTTATCTTCTCCCCACAGGAACAGAGGCCTTGGAGCCAGATCAATGGTTGGTCACTCCAGGCTTATTCCTTTGGGTGACTAAGCTCACAGAGTGAGTTCAGTCATAGTATCGTGGCAATCGCTTGCCTTGCTTGCATTTTGCTGGTCTTGGGTCCTTCTTTAAATAGGGTCTTTCTGTGTAGTTATGGCTGGATGGCTTATCTTTCTTTTGATTGGTTAGTGGATTGAACAGGTCATTTTCTTTCTTCCAATTGGTCACTTACACTTACATAATATTGTTTACAACTATCCTATAGTATTCCATTCCATAATATTTGTCTACAACTTTAATGCTATACTATTCCACAGCATACTATCAATTAAAAGCACACTATTAATCAAACTTACTGTTAATCAGGTTAATAAAACTTTATCCCTCATAACAAGTCTGTATTTCTTCTCAGAGTGTGAGCTCTATGTGGGCAAGGACTTTTCAACTTATTCTTTTCCCAGTGTTCCCAGTCTTCTTGTACAGTGTTTAGCTGAAAGAAGTCTCTCAACAGATATTTTTTGACTCCTAATTAGTGAACATTCTATAATTGTTATCAAATGTTTTGAAACAAATAACAGAAAAATATTTTTGAAGCATAAGAAAGCTCACCAAGTGCTGAGTACATGTATGTCACTATCGCTATGAACTACGTTATGATGTGAGACTATAATGCACCAATAAAAGTACTTAAAAAAAAGATTTGAGGTCATTGTCAATCAGGGTGTGGTATGAAAGGTGATTCCAAGTCATCTTTCCAGGGATAGGATATTCATTTTGAGTTGAAAATGCAGTGTGGAAAACATTTCAATCAAAGAATTAAATGGACAAAATGATATTTTATTTGTTGAGACAGGGTCTTGCTATGCTGCCCAGTTCACTAGTGCCCATGCAACTGAGCGCTTTTGTTTATTGGTCATTTGGGTCATTTGACTTTTAGGAATTCATCATATATTTTGCACATGAGCCTCTCATTGCATATATTTGTGACAAATATCTTCTTTTCCTTTGTAATTTAACAAGCCGGAGAGCAGGTTAACTAGACTTTTAAATTTTCAATTTTTTTAAATTAACACCTAATAATTCTACATATTATGAGGTACCATGTGATGTTTTGAGATATGTGTGTATGCAAACGTTGCATAATGTTCAAATCAGATTAACAAACTGGGTATGGTTGCACACACCTGTAATCCCAATACTTGGGAGACTGAGACAGAAGGAGCACAGGTTCACGGCTAGCCTCAGCAACTTAGCAAGACTCTCAGCAACCTAGCAAGACCCTCTTTGATGAACAAAAAATAAAATAGGGTTAGGGGTGTAGCTCAGAGGTAGAATCCCCCTGGGTTTAATCCCCAGTATCACACACACACACAAAAATCAAATTAGCAGATCTACTTCCTCATTTATCATTTCTTTATGATAAGATATTCAAATTCTTTCTTCTTGCATTTTTTTTTTGCATGTGTGTGTTACAAAGGGCTGAACCCAGGGGCATTCTACCTCTGAGTTATACCCCCAGCCCTATTTTTCTTTTTATTTTAAAACAAGGTCTCACTAAGTTGCAGAGGGCCTCACTAAGATGCTGAGCCTGGCCACACACTTGCAATCCACCTGTTTCAGCCTCCCAAGTCCTGGGATTACAAGCATGCACAACCAGGCCCAACTCTTCTTGCTTTTTTTGAAATATACATTAGCATTATCTATAGTCACCCTATTGTGGAATAGAATACCAGAACTTATTTCTCTTATCTACCTGTAACTCGGTATCAGTTGATTAACCTTTCCTTATTCTTCTCAACCCACTATTCTCCCCAGCTTCTGCTAAACACTTTCTGCTCCCAACTTCTATCAGACCAACTTTTTTACATATTTACTAATGAGTGAAAGCATGCAGTATTTGTTGCTTGTCTGGCTTCTTCCATTTAACATATGTCCTCTTGTCCTCTAGTTCCATCCATATTGCCACAAATGGCAGGATTTTCATCCTTTGATGGATGAATAATATTCCATTGATTATACATATCATATTTTCTTTATCCATTTGTCAGTTGATGGACCGCTTAGGTTGTTTTTATTTCTTAGTTATTGAGAATAGTGCTATAATAAATGTGAGAGTGAAAATGTCTCTTTGATATGCTGATTTCATCTCCTTTGGGTATATACTCAATAATGGGATTGCTGGATCATATGTTCTGTTGTTAATTTTTTTGAGAAACTGCCATATTGTTTCCATGATGGCTGTACTAATTATATTCACCAACAAAGGTGAATGTGAAAGTGTGCAAGGGTTCCCTTTTCTCCACATCCTGAGTTCCTGCCTTTCCTCCTTTGCTGCCTTACCAGCTCCGAGGTGTGGCTTTGGATCCCAGTCCACTGGAGGTGCCAGATGTGGGGATGCTGGCTGATTGGGAAGGGAGGCAGGCACTGGACACCTTGGTCCCTGGAAAAAGGAGAGGAAGAAGGGGCATCTCTGTAGCCACCTGGGTTCCTAAAAGACTTCACCCCTCACAGGGATGGAACTAAGGGGTGGAATGCAGGATCTGGGGCACCTTAAGAAGCACTAATGCAGCAGGGTATGGTGACCCACACCTGTAATCCCAGTACTTGGAAGGATAGAGGTTTGAGGCCAGCCTCAGCAACTTAGTAAGATGCTGTTTCAAAATTAAAAGGGCTGGAGGTGTAGCTCAGTGGTAGAAAACCCCTGGGTTCAATACCTAGAAGAAAGAAAGAAAATGAAAGAAAGAAAGAGAAAGAAAGAAAGAAAGAAGGAAGGAAGGAAGGAAGGAAGGAAAGGGAGGGAATGAGGGAGGGAATGAGGGAGGGAGGGAGGGAGGGAGGACCATCGCTTGGTTCGCACTATCATCTTCAAAGCTCACCAGGCCTTCCAGCATGACATATGCCATTTCCACTCCTGGACTACCTTGACTTCCTGCAGCGTCAGCCCTACCAGTATGCATGCAGGGCTTTACCAAGAGCCTTAATGCCATCAGCATGAGTGATGACTCCCCAGTGTTTCCTAGGCCCTTTGAGTTCGGTTCTAGTCTCCCAGGAGCATCTCTGAAAGGAGCAACCCAGCTGAGCAAGATATTTCATGTTGGTGTTAACTGGTCTTGCATCACCATGATGTGCCCCTGCAGGCGGCACTGATGACCAGAGGTACAAGCACACTAAGACAGCAGTAGCAGCCACCCTGATCTGACTTCATACATACCACCTGTGCCAGGGAAGAAGTAATTCCTCTGTTTCTGGGAGGACACTGTCATGGCCCAGTCAGCGAGGTAGAAGGCTTTCTGAACCCCATCATCGTGGTGGGTGCGGTATCTATGTAGAGCACCCAAGGGCAGTAGTGAGCAGCTCCAGCAAACCCATTACAGTGCCACTGACATAGCAGAAACCAGAGGCCTCAAACTCCTTGGCCTGCGCACACCTCCAGCCCAGTTGATGGCAACACCACAGATGTGCTAGGGGAGAGCAGTGGGGGAGGAAGACAGGGAACCACCTCGGGCCAAGCTCGATGGGCTATGTAGGCTGTGGTGGGATTGGCTTTAAAATGGGAGCCATTGAAGGGTTTTGAGCAGAGCAATGATATTTTTTCACTTTACATCAGTAGGATTCCTTCAGCTACTGTATAAACACTGAAGAGTAATGACAAGGGTAGAAAGACAGATTAGGGGCTTTGCAATAACGAAGTCGGCTCATTACAAGGTGACAGCAGGAGCAGCGGTGAGATGCATCAGATTTGGGATATGTTTGAAGGCAGCACCCACAGGGTCAGCTGTTGGATACAAACCATTTGGGCATCTCAGTTTTATGCACATTGCCCCCCCCAACACATTTCACTTATCCAATCACAGTTGGCCTCTTAATCCACTAGGGGAGTTTTCAATTAGCACTAATTCGAGCCTGCTATATTTAAGCAAGCTGATTTTAACTGATAAGAACAACCTTCATGAATGTTCCTGATAGCAACATGCCAACCATTTCTACACCTCCTGTTCCATCTTCACCTCGTGCTATCTGCCTCTCACTTCACGCAGTGGCCTTTGGATGGCACTGCAGGAATTACAGCATTCTCCAGAAAAGAACATCTGTCCCGAAGTTTCCTGGCTAGCTATCTTTCTAAGAAAAGGAGAGCTTGCAACCGACTCCCAATTCTTTTTGGTAATAAAATTCCTGATCTATGCAATGGCTTTTTCCCACTTCTCAAAACTATGTGTTAACAAAAGGTCACAAGCTGGCTTTAGTTCCCTGTGTACTTTGCAAGGTAATATAGTTCTGAAAAGAAAAGCTTAACTTAAAGGTCAAGATACAAAATCTATTTTTCCTGACTATAAAATATCAAACATTTCCTTAGATTCATGGACCATGCTTTAGTATCCTGAATGGTATCAACATTCCCATAAACTAATGAGAATGTTTAAGTATCAGGAAATTTAGGAGAAAATGAATCGAAGATAATTACACAAAGATGCACTAAAATCTTTTATCACTTAGAATGCTTTCAAGACAGAGTTTGGGGTTCATTTGTTGTTTGTGTTTGTTTGCTTGTTTGTTTGTTTGTTTTAAACAAATACTGGGAATGCTATAATGCTTCTCTTCTTTGATTCTCACATCTTTAAAAACTGATGGAAAATCTAACGAACAGTTTTTAAATAGTTCCCTTTGCTTAATTTTATTTCTGTAACTAGACTAATTATAAATAAAACGAAACATGTTTTTAAAGATTTATATAAAGATACTATTAGCTATTATATTATTATTTATCATAGCATGTAAAGAAATAAAAAACAATCCTACAAATTTTTGCTTCCATCCTAGTTGAAAGTTATAAAATAAATATGTATTTTATTCTACATATTAGCTATTATTCTATTACTTAACATAGAATATAAAGAAATAAAAATAGCCCTACAAATTTTTGCTACCATCCTAATTGGAAGTTGTAAAATAAATTAAATATGTATTTTATTTCATAATAAAAATAGTCCTTATCCATTATATAATAGTCCTAACCCATTATATAAAGGGTTATATAATAATAAGTCCTTTCTGGATTATTAATTATTTTAGGAATCTAGAATATAAACTTGAAGTTGGCCATGGTTGAAGGATAAGAGAAGATCAATAGAGCTTAATGAATATATATTATATAATATATAATAGTCCTAACCTAGTATATAAAGGATTCCTTGGCAACTTAAAATCTATATGTCAAAATACTCAAATATATATTGAAACTGATGACTTCAATCCATCCATAGGACAAGAACTTACTCACTTTTGCATTCCTATCACTTATTAAGCAAAATAAATACTGATTTAGTGAATAAATGTGTACTCTGAATTGAAGCAGTTTGTTCCTTTACTAAGACTTGCCCATAGTAGAACTTAACATGGTCATTACTGGATCATTCCTGCCGCCAACCATTACAATCAAGTCCAAGCACCATAAATATTTCTAAACCTTATCTAAATGACAAGAAACTTTATTTCTGTTTACTACAGATTGTGTTTAAATATTAAACAACAGGAATACAAAGTCCTTTCTGGATTATTAATTATTTTAGGAATCTAGAATATATACTTGAAGTTGGCCATGGTAGAAGGATAAGAGAAGATCAATAGAGCTTAATGAATAACTGGCAGAAATAAATTGCTTCATTCTGTGTTGTTTGTGCAAACATAGACACACACTATCCCAGGAGAATTTAAAAAAGCAAAAAAGTAAAAAAAGTAAACAGTCACTTAACTGGAAATGGAGAGTGGAAGAAAAAAAATAAACTAACCCAGAGGCTTTCATTGCAAGGAAAGAGGAAAGAAAGACTGAAAAACAGGAAAAAGACTATTTCTTGTTTTATCAAATTTTCCTCATTGCTATAACCATTGAATTGTATTTATTGACAGCTCAAGTGCATGAGCCTAGTGGTCAGGCCCTACAACACAGTGTTGACTGGTTGATACAAATGCTATCAAGTTTCTAAGAATTAAAAAAAAAATCTGTGAAGAATCTATAGACTGAAACATGTTAACCTGTGGAAGTATAAACTTAAAAATGCAGTAATATATTAGTCTAATCCAGGTGTGGTGGTGCATGCCTGTAATCCCGTACTTGGGAGACGGAGAAGGGAGAATCACAGGTTCGAGGCCAGCCTCAGCCACTTAGGCCCTCAGCAACATAGTGAGACCCCATTGCAAAATAAATAAAATAGGGCTGGTGATAAAGCCCAGAGGTAGAACACTCCTGGGTTACATTCCCAAGAATAAATGTAATAAAAATAAATGTAATAAAAATACATGCAATAAATAAATAAATATTACCCTAGGTGTTCCTGTGAAGCAGATATTAAGCCCACATCTTAGAATTTCCTTAAAAATAAAATCTAACTTTCTAACAGACGGTTTCAGAAACTATGTATTTCGTCAAAACATTTAAAAGAGAATTATTTTTTATAAAAGACAAGTTTAACTGGGAATTTTCACTCTAATATTTTACAACATGTTGTTACTTAAAATACCTTATCCAGAAAGTAGTTGCCTTAGACACTATTTCAGCAATGCCCTGAGGAAGGCTAAATGCATTCCACCATCTAATTGAGAGAGCTTTCCATGCCCTTTGGAATTCTTTTTTAAGAGAAAGTTGGAGTATTATAGCAATAAAAGAACTGTGACCAAAGTAATTATTGCTTTCAAAAAGCTTACAAAAATACAGCTGATTATGAAAAAAGAAGAAAGTACCATATTGAAAAAACAAAGATTAGATACTGCTTATTGATTTTTCGAAAGGGACAAAAAAAGTCTCAAAACTGAATGAGTTGGAAGACATGTTTTTAAAGGTCAGTAAATTAATCAGCCAGTTAATTTTCCTGCAGAGATAATCTACTTGTTGTATAACGAAGGCTTGACTTTTGATATAACTAAATATAAAACACTAAAATTGCAATAAGTAAAGAAAATTAACACAACTTTTGGACAAGATGCATTATTATGCACCATATGGATGGTAAATGAATTAAAGATATATTCAACTATTACTTTTAGGTGGGAGATCAGGTCCGGTTTCAAACACCTTACATAGTTATCTCTGTGATCACCACAATTGCATCATGAAATAGGAATGTTGTTTCCATGTTAAAAGAAGAACATTTTGATGTTATGTTTTTAAAATAACTTGGCAATTAGGTAATGCCTTAAAGGTAATTTATTTCAGGCTATTAAACAAAACAAGTCACAGATTATTTATTTTCTCAATGATTAATTTCTCTGCCTTCTCAAAAATAATTTGAAACATCATGCAACATATAAATTAAAAGGGTTGATAAATGGCAATTGTATTTTAGAAACATAGAAATAAAATGAAATGTAAGTGGGTGCCAGGTGCAGTGATGAATGCCTGTAATCCCAGTGCTTGGGAGGCTGAGACAGGAGGATTGCAGTTTTGAGTCCAGTCTAAGAAATTTAGTGAGACCCTCAACATCTTAGCTAGACCCTGTTTAAAAAAAATAAAATAAAAAGGGCTGGGGGTATAGCATTGAGGTACAATATCCCTGGATTCATTCCCTGGTATAAAAAAATAATAAAAATAACAAGGGCTGGGTGTGTAGCTCAGAAGTAGAATGCCCCTGGGTTCAATCCAAGTGACAGACACACACACACACACACACACACACACACACAGTGAGTAAATCATGGTAATTTTCTATAATCAGAATGAAAGAGGCTTAGAAATGATTTCTTCAGAGGACATGAGTTTTTTTGCTGTTGTGTTTGTTTGTTTGTTTGTTTGTTTGTTTGTTTGTTTTTCCCGGAACTGAATTCCAAAAGAATATCTCATGTAAGAATTTATAGGGTGCATTAAATAATGTAATAGATGGTGTCAGAGTAAATGAAGGAACAAATTTCATGTGCCTTTTTCTTGTTGCCACCTCCATAAAATCCCAAGACATCCCATTACACTGCAGCACAGTAAGGGTAGCTACAAAGGACAAAGCTAATGACCAAGTACGTTGCTTTTCTGCCATAGAATTCAATTCAAGGACATAGCTTAAAGCATGCTGAGGAGACGAGGCCAATTAATCCCTGAGATGGTCTTTGCTAAGAGATGCTTTCAGATGGGCATTTAAAAAGGTTTGGATTGGGGAAATTGGGTTTATATTCCTGGATGGTATCCTAGTAAACTTCTTCATTGGTCTTATGGAGAGCCCAACGCTGGATATACTACAGGGAACTTCACCACTATTTGAACTCTGCAGGTGCCCACCCAAGCCCTGAATATAATGCTGAACAAGGGTGAACCAGTCAAAATGACATAATATTCTGCAGGTGGTAGCTTTTGGTTTACTCCTTAAGAGATGACACTTGGCGGGCGTGGTGGCGCACGCTTGTAATTCCAGTACTTTGGGAGGCGGAGACTGGAGGATCCGGGTTCGCAGCCAGCCTCAGTGCTCTCTCTCTCTCTCTCTCTCTCTCTCTCTTCCTGTATCTCTCTCTCTCTCTCTACTTAGTGAGGCCCTCCGCAACTTCGTGAGACCCAGTTTCAAAATAAAGTATAAAAAAATAGGGCCGGGGGCGTAGCGCGGAGGTAGAATGCCCCTGCGTTCAATCCCCGGTAATGCAAAAAAAAAAAGATGACACTTAGTGCAAAAATAAA
This sequence comes from Glis glis, assembly GCA_004027185.1. Taxonomy (NCBI): domain Eukaryota; kingdom Metazoa; phylum Chordata; class Mammalia; order Rodentia; family Gliridae; genus Glis; species Glis glis. The sequence continues at coordinate 64,017 of PVJS01003714.1, read as the reverse complement.
AAAAAAGCAATGTTTATAATAAACAACAATACAATTTTGGTCCAACAAAATGCTTTATTTTCAGAATTTTTTGTAGTGAAAAACATACAGCTTAATAAAAAGGTTTATAGGAATGTAATTAAGAATCAACCTTTTCCTCAATATCAAAAACTTATGGTTTAGAAAAAGAATTAAAGTCACTTCCCAGGATAAGGTAGAGATTAGGAACACTTTACAATCACCATTCAATTTAGTTTTACTTCTAATTTTTGTCTAAAATATTCAACCTGTTTTGAAGAAGACATAATTTCCAGCTCTTTATTAAAGGGTTTGCTAGCATATGGCAGTTCATATGTTTAGGCAAAAGGAGATCAAGATTTAAATAATTTAGATTTGTGACATTATGATTTTACTTTCCTTATTCTTGGGTAGAAATCAAACCTTTCAAGTCAATTGCATGAATTTTATAGGTTGGGGAAGGAGGAAGACAACAAAATAATAGACCCCCTCCCAACCAGTGAATGACTCATATCGTAGCCTTAGCCACTGCCAAGACCCTTAAAGGGGGTGAAACAGCACATTCAGAAAATGACAGAGAAGTCACTGCTGGTGTGATGGCAGCCCCAGAGCCAGTGAGCACATTTTTCTTTTGCAACAAGGTTCAATTTGGTACTATCTGCTACTTCTAAAACTACACAAGACTGCATTTATGTACTCCGGCAAATCTCCTGCATATTCGGAAAGTCCTTCCTTCTAACTTGTCTTTCAGGTAGAGTCAGGACAATCTGGTTCTACCTATTATGTGTTGCTTGGTTGTTTTACCAAGACAGGTAACTGCTAAACGGAACATTCAATACCTCTAGGGCTGCATCAGAAAACAACTTTATCCTTTCGTCTACTTGTCCTTTAAGTGTACTTTGGGAGCCTACTTCTTTCCCTCCTCCTGCACAAAAACCCTGATAAAAATCCACAACTTCCTTAATCACTACTAGATTATAAAATGACCTCCATTCACTTTCAATCATGAGAATAGTAATAAATATATCCAGACCAGTGCAATTTTTTTCAGTTTCAATTTTACTTGAAATTAAAGCATCTCTAGTCAGATATGATAGCCCATACCTGTAATCTCAGTACTTGGGAGTCTGAGACAGGAGGATGGCAGCCTCAGCAACTTAGTGAGACCCTGTTTCAAAATTAAAAATATAATAAGGCTGGGGTTGTAGCTCAGAGGTAGGATTCCCCTAAGTTCAATCTCCAGTACCAAAATATTAAAAAATAAGACATGATAGCATTTCACCTCTCCTAGGTGAGTCAAGCTCAGGAGACCGGAATAGGAATATATTCAACCACTTTTCTCACTGTATCTTCTCCTGATTGTCTAACTCTGATTTGGTTCCCTCCAGATGTGGAGCAGAGGATGTGAGAAAAGGAAAGGTCGGACAGCTGGCCACAGCCTGTGCCGGCTTCCTCTGGCTCTCACAGGTGTCTACAGCCACCTCTTGCTGGGAAGGATGGCCACACCTGACACCTTTCCTTGGACGGCACATGTGGGTTCTTCAATCTAGTCAGAGAACAATTGTTTAGACTTACAGAGACAGCAGCAGTAAATTTTCCTCTGACAGGTGCTATGGGTGGTCCTTTTTTACCCTGTTGTGGAGTCCTTGTGGACAGGATTTTAAATGACTACAGAACACCCTCATATCTGGCCCAAGGAATGCCCTCCTGTATGCTTTCCCCATCACTGGCACCCAATTCACCTAATCTTCTCCTTGCTCTGTCCTGCCATTGAAGGATAGAGACAGGGCCTCTTGCCTACAGAGTTCTGAGACATAGTTTCTCTGATTTCTCTGCAAGCTGGCTTATCCACCCACATCAAGGCTTCAGAAAGACTAGTCAGTGCTCTTTCTCTGGTCCTCGAGCGCCCTCTATTGGCCCTTCGCTTCCCAGTGTCTGCAATTGGGTAAGACCTTAAGTTCAGATGGAACACTTTCAGCCGGTCTTTCCTGACTGAACTCTTGCCTAAAAACCCTGGTGTAGGTAGAGCTGAACAACAGCAGGAATCAGTCTGTTATAGCCTGCAATTTGTTCCTGAGATTAACTTCAAAGGAAGTGAGGTTCCCTATAGTGTGTCCCTTATCCATTCAAAAGTAGAGATGGGTGAACTTGTAAATACAAAATTAAAGGACAAATCTGGCTCTAACACACTCCTGGTATATTATAAATACATAATTGTGTGCTAGCTCCATCATTTCTTCTGGTCAAGGGAAAATAGCCTCAATTTAATTTCTTAGAGTTCAGTAAATCCATCAGATTAGGGGTCTTCCTGGGAAGTAACTCCAATAGCTGCTATTGGTTTTTACTGAAGAATTTCCTCCACAGTGTTTAACAACTTAATGCTTTTTATTAACCTGGGATATAAATTTGTGCATGATGGGTAAAGTTTATCCATTATGCACAAATTTATGTCCTAGATAACACCTATTTTATTCCAATTATTTCCAGCCATTCCAGAGCCATATGACTCTATATGCTGGCCATAAGCTGGCCATTCCACTAGGTTTAGGAAGCACATGGCTCACCTTCAGAATGGCATCTTCTGCCAATTGAAGCCAAAAAGAGAGCTACTCTGTATCGCCTAGGGAAAGGAGATCTGATATTTTGTGCAGGATGCTGGGTGGAGCACCTGCCTCACAGCTGTCTACAATGCATGACAAACATAAAGATTTCCCTGCTCACCTCAAACATACAGAATGAGAACTTCTACTGCTTTCTAGGGAGCCACACGCTGAAGAAACACTCTAAGTTATTCTTATGCACACCAAAATTTGACAATTCTGAGGTAGACAGCTAGAGAAGTGTAAATAGAGAGCGATAGTCTGGGTCTGGACTGTCTCTCAAAGGCCCGTGGCACTATTGGGAGGTGGTAGAACCCTTAGGAGGCGGGGTCTGGTGGAAGGAAATAAGGTCATTGGAGCTTGCTGACCACCACGGGATGAGCAGCTTTGCTCTACCACACACTCCCTGCCACGAGGGGCTGCCTCTCCACAGGCCCAAAGCAATGGGGCCACTTGAATCAAAAGTGAGGCCAAATAAATCTTTCCTCCTTATAAGTTGATTGTCTTTGGTATTTTTGCCACAGCAGCCAACAGCTGACAAACACAGAGAGAAATTACACTCTTTGAAATAATCATATTTTTCTTTAAACTTGTGTTCCTGACTTCCTTACCAGATAGCCACCATCTCTCCCTTTTTATATGTGAGGTCAGGCTTAACAATGAAAACTGCAAAAGTACTTAAGACAGAAGCAAGAGGTAGAGGACGGAGAAAAGAGGTGCAAAGGATAAGAAAGGTGATATTCCCATTTACAACACGGGGTGCTAAAAGATGCCATTTATAGGTGTTGAAATAATAAAAGGATAAGCCTATTTTATTTAAAGCTATCAAGGTCATCTGAAATATCTAAAAGTAAGAAAAAGTGCGGTGGTAGGAGCATCAATAGTCTTAAGCAAGCTAAAGCCACGGTGTGACTTTTTTTAATCACACATACATATTATTCTCGAATGCTGGTATATTTTAATATAATTTTACTGGTGCATTGTAATCTCACATCATAATGAAGTTCAGAGTGATAGGAACATACATGCCACAGCACTTGATGAGCTTCCCCCTTCCCCCCACCCCCTCGTTCCCTGTACATGATATCGATACTGGCATTGATATGTATTGGCATATACTATGTGTATGTATATAGCATCAATGAAAGTGTTTGCTCCATCAATTTTCCCTCCCCTCCCAACCTCCTCCCATAGGCCCCTTCTATCACTCCACTGGGTTTTTTCCTCCTGAATCTGGAGTCCCTCCTGTACCCCGATTTCTCCCTAGCTTCCACATATAAAAGAGAGCACATGACCCTTCACTTTCTGTGACTGGCTAATCTCACTTAAAATAATTTTCTCTAGATCTATTCATTTTCCTGAAAATGACTTAATTTTGTTCTTCTTTATGGCTGAATAGAATTCCATTGTGTGTATATCCCATAATTTTATAATCCATTTACCTGTTGATGGACACCTAGGCTGATCCCATAATTTGGCTATTGTGAATTGTGCTGCTATGAACATGGATATGCTTGTATCACTACAGTATTCTGATTTGACATATGTATTATTTTTAAAAAGCTTCTGCTTTTCAAATTAAATTTCACTGCACATAGAGGTATGCAATTAATTCTAACATTTAGTATGTACTAATATTGATTCTTCCTCCCTCAAGGTCTACAGGATTGGTTCTGGGCCAGTCAGGAGACTCCTCTGAACATTCCAGGACATTCTTATTCCCCTTAGACCTGGATTGCTTTGAAATTTCTGCTTTTGGAGCTATCGTTATTAGCCTTTGCATCAGTGAAATCAGCATTCTTCTGCAGTCAAAAAAGACAGAGAAGAAAAAAACATTTTTATAAGAAAGGAGCCTCAGCACCCTGACACTACCTATGTAACACCACCTGCTAACAGTAGCACAGAACATAACAGTTAAATCATTTCATACCCAATATAAGAGGAGTTGTGTGTCCCTGGAGTCAGCACTGATAGGGGTCAGCAAGACATGACCATTGATCATAAGCTTTTATTTCACTGGATTTTTTCCAGAGTTGCCAATGTCTTGGGAGCTTCATCCCCAAGAAGCCATGTGTGAAAGATCGACAATTGCCTTACTTTTTATTTAAAATGGGAAGAATGTAGGAGAGGAAACATTTATTGAGTTCTAACGGTGTGTTCAATATTTAAAACTACTTAATTTCATTTCATTCTTACCCTGGAAGTAGATATTATTAATTACAACTAATGTAATCTATTGGGGAGACTGGTATTCAGGAAGGTTAAGTAGTTTGACCAGGATCCATTTAGAAAGCAGTGAAGTCAGGTTCAACCTTCCATCTGCCTAAAAAGCTATTCAGAGCAAGTGGCTACTGGCAGAAATGCTGTGGGAACTCAACCACATTATTGGATTCTTTCAAGGATTAAGTATGATATAATGAATGCAAAGGCCCCTAGCATAGCACTTGGATACATAGTCAAAATTCAGTAAATGATAGTTCCCTTCTTGAAAACCACGGCGTCTAGCCAAAAGCTCATGGTGTTGAGCAAGAAGAAATTGCCCATTTGCATCCCCATCTTTAACATCAGACTCCTGGAGGACAGGAAATATTGAATTCATCATGGCATCTATCTATAATGCTTCAGAGAGTACATGTAGTAGATGTTCATTTTTTGTTGGCTGGCTATTAAATGGTTAAACAACAAAATTAAAGAAGATAGGATTAAAGACTAAGTTTCTCACCCAAAAGATCAAAGTAGTGACTGCCAAGTCTAGAAAATAACAAAAGGGACCAAGCTGGACACTTTGACACAACCACCTTGATGCACTGATGTTGCTGCTGCCTAGTCAAAGGACCAGGTCGAATGGAAAACATTGTCTTCTTCTTTAACCAGGTAATATGTACACTGAGTTCCCAGCCTTCTCTTTGTGCTCTTTGTGTCTTCTCTTTTTCTGAGTCCTATCACACACACCTTACCCTGATCCCCCATCCATGGATCTACTGGCATAGTGTCTAAACCCTACACTTAGCAGGGCAGCTTGCGACATGAAGCAGGCAATAGCCAGGGCGCTTGTACACAACCGCTGAATTCCCAAGGGTCTCTGTAATGCTAAATCACCTTACAATGCTCATCAAGTATCTGTGAAGGGTAGTTGTACTTTCAGTTTTTCGTACTTAAATGAGGATTCAGCGTGAGGTATGTATATATCTTTGTGTTTAGTTCTGTAGACTACATCAAGGTCTATGTTGGGTAACTCTAAACATCCTCCAAATTTATTTATTTTGCGGTATCAGGGAAAGAACCCAGGGGCGTTCTACCTCCGTGCTACACCCCCCGCCCTATTTTTTATACTTTATTTTGAAACCAGGTCTCACGAAGTTGCGGAGGGCCTCAGTAGAGAGAGAGAGACAGGGAGAGAGAGAGAGAGAGAGAGCTGAGGCTGGCCACGAACCCATATCCTCTGGTCTCTGCCTCCCAAAGTACTGGGATTACAAGCGTGCGCCACCACGCCCGGCTCTCCTCCAAATTTATTAATGAGTCTATTAACTTGCAAATTATGAATTGCATTTGTTGTGTATGAATGAAAATTATGATTGCATTAGTTTGTAATTCATATGCATAAATCCACATTTCCTTTATATGCAATACCACATATAGAGGAATCCATGCACACAACTACAAATGAGTGTGGATGGTCAGTGAGGGAGGAAAGAAATTACACAACCTATGAAATCTAAGATTACAAGCAAAAAAATAGGTTATTCCGAATGGACTGTTCACTCTATGGTGAATATTACTCCTGCCTTCAGTTTTTAATCAGACAAGACATTCTTCACCTCAGTTTTCTAAAAGTTTCAGTCAGCTATTTCTGATGCATTTTTTACAGTGAAAATTAATCCAAAGTCTCTGTTATGGATCAACGACTTCCAATATAGCCACAGGCATCTCACCATTGATTTATTATATATTCTCATGAAACACCTTGAGTTCTTTCTAAAAACCTCATGAGATCCACCTTGCCCCACATGGCTAAGTAACAGAGACAATCCACTGTGGTCACAGCAGACTCCAGGTGCAATGCTGCTTGTCATTTTGAAGGAAGCTCAGACCTCATTTCCAGACTTCAACTTTCTCTTGAACTCAGATTCCTGTTTTGCCTGGTTTGCTCCTCAGCAAGTTACCATTTCTCTAGCTTTAATGCAAACCCTGAAAAATGCCAGCTTAGCTGGACTTTTTACTGACTACATTTGAACAGAGGTCTATTTTACTACAGAGTCCGACTAGCTCAATTTGTCTTCATGACAGCAAGTTTAAAAAGTGCACCATTTTTACACAGAAAAGAGTTGTATGTAATGAAAAATAGGTAATGTGAAATCTAACAAAGGATTGTGGGAAATGGGTCCATTTTGTTTTTCTGAATGTTAAACACTGAACACTTCATTCTTTATATTACTGTTCCCTAAGTGTTTGGAGAACACTCTATTCGCCAAGGTAGATTGTACAATTAAAGTTGTAGGAGGTCTTTTGGACTATATAATCTACTTCCTGGTGGGACAAACGTTCTTTAAGTAGCAGATGTCTAATTGGTTTGCAGGATGTTTGTGCTCAAATAGATTCTATAACATTCCCTTGAGAAAATGGTAATATAGACATCATAATATCATTTCCCCCTTGATTTTCATATGATATGTGTTACAAAGTCCATTTAGGCTTTACAACAAAAATGCCATAGACCAGATGGCTTAGACAATAAATATTTATTTCTCACAGTACTAGAGGCTGGGAAATCTAAGATGAGGGTGCCCCTGGATTTGCTGTCTAGTGAGGGCTCGCTTGTTTCATAGGCTGCATCTTCTTGCTGTATCTTCACATGATGGGGGAGTGAAGAAACCTCAGTGGTCTCTTTTACAAGGACATGAATCCCATCATGAGGGCTCAGTCTTCATGACCTATTCACTTCCCAAGGCCCTTCCAGAGTTAGGAGTTCAACATAAGAATCTGGAGGGAGAAAATTTACATTCAGTCCTTATAACAGATTAGCAAGTATCATCTCACAAATAATCTGATCTAAATATCCACCTAATCTTCTTTCTTAGACCCTCGTTTACTTTCTGTTTTCTTACAGAGAATATGGTTTTCTCATTATTAAAGCATTTTAAAAAATTATCTAACTTCCTAAGAGAAGAACTACTTTAAGGCAGAAAAAGGAAAACACATAGAGGAGAATAAATTAAGGAAGAAAAAGAAGGTATATGAAAAGAAAAAAAAATGATCCCTTAATCACATTCACTCAAAGCTCCACACTCCAGGGCTGGCAGCACAGGCCCATCATGGACTTCATGGGTTTTGTGTATTTTAATGTGACTTATGTTCCTAAATGGAAGGATTTATCTAAAAATTTGAGTAAGAAGGAGAAAGAAGAGCTCTATTTTACAAAACCACTCAGTGCTCTATTTCCCTGTTAGCGGCTCTTAACTGGGACCTCTTGATAGAATTTAAAAGGGTCCATGAACTTGGATTGAAAAAAAATCAATAAATCTTTATTTTTTTAATTTCTAGTAAAAATTTAACATTTCATTGGATTATAAATATAGGAAAGAGTATTGGTGGTATTCATCATTTTGTCACAAATGGCACAGACATTTTTATGCCACTTATAGTCCTTACAGGTATCTCAAAATATTATTTATGTGGCCGGGCGTGGTGGCGCACGCTTGTAATTTCAGTACTTGGGAGGCTGAGACCGGAGGATCCGGGTTCACAGCCAGCCTCAGCTACTTAGTGAGGCCCTCCACAACTTTGTGAGACCTGGTTTCAAAATAAAGTGTAAAAAATAGGGCCGGGGGTGTAGCTTGGAGGTAGAATGCTCCTGGGTTCAATTCCCAGTACTGCAAAAAAAAAATTTATTTATGCTCCTCCCTAGTTTGAAATAATGGTAGTACTAAACCCACTTTAGATTGCATGCAGTTTTCCTGTATGAAGATCCTTCTGCAATATATCTGGTCAGCTATTGTGTGATTCTTCACCTTATAGTTGTTCAGTTAATAGTGAAATCCTGTGCTTTCATCTTGGTGACCTAGACAATGACTTTATTTTCCAGTGTTCTCCCTCAACAATTATTTGTTGACTGAACTTGAATGGAGATGAAAACGCAAATGCTAAAGTTTTACAATTCTAGGCTGATGAAATTGCAATTCCTAATCATTTATAGGACTATGCAATCTGTTAAACCTAAGTAGGGCCCAGTAAACAAGTGGTTAGCCTTCACACTGATAAATATTTAAAAGTTAAAGTTTAGCTTTAACTTGCCTATATTCTAAATGGTTTGTCTTGTCATTTAATATGTTAACACGAGTGTACATGCTTTGCTACATTATAAATTTGTTTAATCTTATGGTCAAAGTATTTTAACATAATTGGTTTCCTTTATATCGTGTATCTCAGTATTTTGTTGTACGCATTTTAAAACATTATCCTTAGAAGAGTGTCAGAGGCTTCAGCCTAAATGGGTCTGCATTAGTTCCCAATCGCTGCTGCAACAATTTATCATAAAGCGAGTAGCTTAAAATAACAAATATTTATTATCTTACAGATCTGGAGGTCAGAAGTCTAAAATGGGTATTAGGAGGCTAAAATCAAGGTATAGGCAGGGCTGCACTCCTTCTGGAGGCTAGGGGGCAAATCTGTTTCCTTTATTTTTCCAGTTTCTGGAAGATAACCACATTTCTTGATTCATGTCACCTAGTCAACAATAGAATTACTCTCATCTCTGCCTCCGTCATCTTCTTTGCTGACCCTCCAGCCTTCCTCTTTCACTTAAAAGAAAACCTGGATAATCCAAGATAATCACATGTGCAAAATTCCCTTTGCATGTAAGGTAATATATTCACATGTTCCAATGCTTAAGACATGGACATCTTTGAGAGGCTATTATTCTGCATGCCCCAGTGTCCACACCATGACACACACAAACACACACACACACACACACACACACATGTTAAGAACCCCTGTTCAATTTTCTCTTACCCTTTCTGATATTAGAAATGTATCAATGACATCTTCAATAACTCATAATAATGTTCCATGTTATTTAATTTTGTTAAAAATCATATTTAGCAAATATCTACTCTTGCAACTCAGTCATATTCTAGAGAATAGGGTAACATTGTAATCACTAAATCTGTGACATAAGTCAAAAAACTCAATAGAAAAATGACCATATACACAGGCCTAAGAAGTTGAAAAGTTTAAAATTGCTAAAAATAGTACAATGTATTGAATAAAACAAAATGATTTCAAGGGAGGAAAAAACATTTCATATCCCTTTGAGGGGTCTGTGAAAGAGCTTCAAAGAACACATTCAGAAGCCATTTTTCCCCTTGCAATATCTAAACAATAGGTCTGAAAATCAAGGTCAAAGCTAATTGACAATAGGAACATTACAAAAAGTAGTTTAAAAAGTTAAATTTATTCCCATTTTTCTCAACCTTCCATCACACATTATAAAATTTATGCAAACGGTCCTTCTCTCACATGGACACTCCCACTCTCCCCCTCTCCTTTGCCAAGTAAATATTGATGTATTTCTTTGACATACTAGATGTTTGTTTCGAAACTTAACACAGCACATGCAACTATAACACCAAGCACCTGTGTCTGGTCAATGTTAGCCATTTCTCAGTTTCTCATCACACACCTACTCTTTTTTCCCTACTTAAGAGAAGAAACAGGATGTCAGTGACCATAAACCTGCCTAGTTTAATGGCATGACATAGCTCTTTCTATTATCTCAGTGTTGAACTGATGGTCTCTGTTGTGTTCCTTCATAAATACTGGATTCTACAATTTGTTTAAAACTTTAAAGTGTTTCACATATTCTTGAAAATTAGTGGTGACTACCTTCAAATAACAGAGAGGAGTTTGAAGTGTTTCAAAATATGTCATTTATTTACATGACTGTAAAGCTCTAAAATGCATGTATGTGAAGTAGATTATAATTTTGCTCTCTTATAATAATTATAATAAAAATTTACTTCTGAATTGTGTATATATATATGTATATGTACCCATCTGTATTTCATATACATATATATATATATATATATATATATACTATCAAAAAATCAGATTCAAAAAGAAATAGAATAATTTGGAGAAATCCCTCTACTCCCTGACATAGAGTTGTAATGCTATAGGTGGGCAGGAAAAGTTTCAAATACTTTTCACTTTGTTACTTTTTTTATTGTAAAACTGCTGAATTCATTTTACTCTAGAATAAAAATCTTATTATTCTCAAACTAAAATAATTTAATAGAAAAAAATTCTTCAGATATTTTTAAACACTTTTATACAATCGTGGTTTTTAAATCAAATGTGAAGCTTTCTAGAATCCAGGGGACTTTAATAGCCAATTTTTGTCCTTTCCCTCATTTACATACAAATTCTTTTCTCCTATTTAAATGCCATCAAGTTATCTTAAATTAGTGGTGAGGTGGGAAAATAGGAAAAGTGGAATATTCTTGAAGATAAAATAATTATTGCCTTTGCAGTGCAGAACAGCTAATTGTCTTTGGTGCTATTCTATTTAACCAAGGAAGCCTATAAGGGGCCTCTGACTACCTGCCTGTGTGCACATGAGAGCTACCACCACCTCACAACATTCATTTATAATTCTCTCCTGAATAACTTTCTATGGTTAACATCATATCATGATTCTTATTTTGGATAATTTTTTTCCACAGCTAACTATGTATAATCTGGAGTTTTCTTTTATTGTTTTACCCCAGGAGAAGAGTTTTAGAGAAATGTGGGGCGCTGGTGTGGCATATGGGAATTAGGAAGCCTGAATTCTTGTCTCAGGTGGACCATTACCGCTACCAACCAGTAGTGTAATCTTCAGTGCATTGTTGCCTCTGGGGACTCAATAACTTCATTAGGTCACCTTTCACTACCTAGACTATGTTCCATAATTCTTGGATACTAGCATATATACATTTTATTCTTTGGCCCTAGTTATCAGACATATTGTTTCTCAAATATTTAATATATACTAAACATTAGAATAAGGCAGTTGATATGTAGTATCAATGAAACAATGCCTTCTGTTTAAAAGTCTTACAAGTGTATAGCAAAATGGGAAATGTAATTGTATTAGCAGCTTCCACCAAATTTCCTCACTAGAGGAAAATGGGCCCTAAAAATATTGGTAAGACTCTGAGACATTGTTTTAAGTGAAACTGAGCTGTAGTAGACAGGGAGAGAAATTTGCCAGATATAACAGGTCAGGGGTGGGTCAAGTAGAAAGAGGAAAAAAAAGAATGGAGGAGCCAAGAAAGAAAGTCAAAGAGCATGACTCCAGTGTGATCTCTCCATAGATCATGTCTAACTCCTCAAATTATTAACATCCAGGGAAAATTAACCTCTTAGGGGATCCTGAACAGGCAGGCCACTCTTTGCCTCTAGATCAGGAATTAGCAAACTTCCATCTAATGGGGTCAAAGAGCAAATATTTAAGGCTTTTGAGGTTCATACCATCTCTGTTGCAACTAATCAAGCTTGCCATTCTATCATACCATAAACACTACATAAATGAATGGGTAGAGCTCATCTTTGTTGTAACAAAACTTTATTTTTAGACACTGACATTTGAATTTCATTTCAATTAATTTCATCTAATTTCATGTTTCACAAAATACTGCTCTTCTTTTAACTTTTTCCAAACATGTAAAATTCATTCCTAGTTCACAGGCCATAAATTATAGGCAGTGGGCCAGATTCGGCCTGCAAATCATGATAATAATTTCCCAAACCCTGCTCTAGACTAGAGTGAGAGGCAGAAGAAACATCAGCATTTATCTTGATACTCAGCAATTGTGGGGAGAGTTGAGAACTGTCATTGACTGGGGAAGTAAGATGTAAATTTAATCAGATCCTTAAGAAGTATCTGGACCCCAAATAACACATATATTATAGGTAGTACAGTTCATAAGTGTAATTCAAGTATAATCATTACAATTCTAAAAATAAAAATGACATTGACCAGAGTATAAAAAATAGGGAGCTATAACCAGTATAAGGACATAAGTGTTTCCCTGAACCCAAGGTAAGACAGTATGAAGTAAATCTCTGAATTTTCAGCAGAGATTATAAGTCCTTTGGAGTTAAAATGACAAAAACCTTGGAAGAAGAATTGTATTTGAAATGCCTTAAAGTACAGGATTCTAGTAAAAAAAGAATTGCTTGAGCGTGAGAGCACAGAAGCAAGAATAAGTTAGATGCGCTGTGGATTATGACAGAGAAAATAGCCTTTGTGACAGGAAATAAAGTGTGACCCACCATCTCCTCCTACCTATGGAGAACCCTTGATTGCACTGAGCCACCATCTGAAGCCAGAACGTGGGAGCAAAAGGCAGGGGTGCCCAAGACCCCTCAGTTGCTGTCTCCATGAACCAAGAGCCAAGGGAAAGCCCTGAGACCCCCTCCGCTGAAGTCATGAAAATTCTGAAATGGGGAGGCCAGAGGGGCCAGGCCCATGTCAAAAGCTGTTATGTGCCATAAATGGGAAAACATTGAAATACATGGTTGTGGCTGGAATGACTGACTTCCAGGAGCAGGGCAATACTTTTCTCTCCCCTACTTACTCACCTCACCCACCTCCAAAGAGGAAATAATGCTCTTATAGTAGCAAATATTAAACAAAAGGAGTGGGGACACCAAGGATAATTAGAACACTGGAAAGGGAAATAGATTGTCTTACAATAAAGAGAAAATAAATAGAAAGTTGTGTGTGTGTGTACGCGTGTGTGTGTGTGTGTGTGTGTGTGTGTGTGTGTGTGTTACTGAGGATTAAACCCAGGAGCATTCTACCTCTGAGCTACACCCCAGCTCTATTTTATCTTTTCTTTTCAAACAGGGTCTGGCTAAGTTACCAAACCTGTGATCCTTCCGTCTCAGCCTCTCAAGTACTGGGAATATAGGGGTGAGTGACTACATCCTGCTGAAAGTTCTTAAATACATAATCTTTTGGTCTTTTTTGGCCTCTTATAACTTTTTATGTGGCTTCTCCTTCTACACACTGGCCTGCCTTAGTCTGTTTGGGCTGCTATCTCAAAATACGTTATCATAGACTGGGTGGCTTATGAATAACAGAACTTTATTTCTCACAGTTCTGTAGCCTGAGAAGTCCAAGATCAAAGCACCGGTAGATTCTTTGTTTGGTAAGGGCCCACTCTGTGGTTCATCGAGGGGTCTTCTAGCAGATTCTCGGATGGGAGAAAGGACAAGGTGTCTCCCTGAGTCCTCTTTGATAAGGGCACAAAACCTATTCCTGAAGGCTCCACCCTCATAACCTAATCATCTACCAACCCCCCCACCCACACACACACACACACACATCCTAAACCATCACATTAGAGACTAATTTTTATCATATGAATTTTAGGAAGACAAAAATATGCATGGTCTCTGTGTGGCCAATGAGGGATATGAGCCCATGGCTGTTCTTCACAGGGGAGAGGCCCCTGGCTGGGCACATCTAACAGAGCTTTTCATGGGTTTATCTTTCCGTGTCCTTTTTTATCTTCAGAGCGATATGACTGGGCATTGTCAGGATCAGAGACCTCAGCCTGTTAGAAGTTGAGGCTTAGATGAGGAGGCAAAGGAGCCCTCCCTGCTCACACCAGGTTTGCTTACCAGGCGGGACAGGTGTGGAGCCACAGCCTGCTTTGTAGTAAAGAGGAGTCCTTTGCCAGAGTGTCTCTCTGCACTTGATCTTCTTCAGGAACCCATGGGGAGTAGTTGAGCTATAGTCGGATGACTGATGGAGAATTCTGGGATTCAGTATTCAAGTCAAATTTATTTTCATGAGAAATGAATTAGGAGTCCTCCATGCCAGAGGTCAAGTTGTCACTCCGAGGCCTGAGCCAGGCAGAGGGTGTGGGCAGCGGCAGGGGACAGAGCCCACAACATGGCAGCAGGTCCAGAGGCACAGCAGTGAAAGAAGAAACAGGAGCCATATCAGTCTGAAGGATTGGGAAGAGTTTACTCTGCTCAAAGGAGGATAATTTCTTCTCAAAAGATCCAATAAGTAATCGTGTGCTGTACCCTAAGGCCTGGAAAAGAAAGAAAAAATTCCCACATTGGTGTTCAGAGAGCAGTCCAAGTCTATTTCCATGATGTGCCGTAGGGAGAGGCCTCTCTAGACACCTCCCAGAATGAAAAGAGCATCTGCTCTGGCACCCGGGAGGGTAAAAATAACCAGGACGATCAATCCTCCTTCCTTAGATCATAAACCGATCATTAGTTGGAGAGAGGGAGCAATTTTTGCCCACCTGGGATGATGCAATTAGACACAGTCTGGGAAGTTTTATGCTTTTTTTCTAAGGCAGCCACAGGGATGAAGAGTAAGAAATGAAAAAGACCGACAAGGGACAGCACTCTGCTGGCATCTGCCACGCGAGCGCTCTGAAACATTTAGAATGCGAAGAGTTACTGGGCTTCACTAAACACTCCTCCCATGAGCACGGTGCCTTTCTTGCTTATACAGGGCTGTAGTCTGAGGTGGTCTGAGACGGAAGGGAAGGTCACAGCCCTGGCTACTCTTCTGGGAGGGAAAATACTAAATACGGCTTAAACTCAATGAGAGATACTGCCGATGCTCAGATTTCTCTACTACAATATGTGACATTTGATTTGGACTAGAAAAAGAAATATCTTTGTGAGTCTCCTGAACGTTTGGTTCACCCACCAGCAGCAACAAAGAGTGGTCAATAGGTCTTCTCTGCCCTTTGTCTGCAAGTTCAAATGTGCCACATGTTATTCTTAAACTGCGATGGTAGGAAATGAGCTTTAACAATGACTTTCTCCTAAACAACCTTGAAAGTCACTGGTTCAAGAACTATACTAACGGGTAATGATTGTTCCTGAGACCAGTTTAATGTGGTTTTGTCTCTGATAATATGGTGTATGCGGTCACTATTCAATGACCACTCATTTACGCGTCCAAGCTCATCACGTATATATTACATACATTTTCTCCATTGGAGATGAATGCTGTAACACACATCTACATGTATCACACACACAAAGACTCTCCTTTCTTCAAACAGCTTAAAAATGGTTGGTGGTTATTATTCCAAATTGCTTACAACTTATTAATTTCATATGAAATCAGACATTATTTCCAAAGTTACTTTTCAGTCATAGCCCATACAAGCTACTTTTAGACCTAAGAGTTCTTTTTTTAGAAAAAAGAATAACATTGATAATTTCTGAAAACACATAGAGATAATATGCAAATAGCATAATTTGGGAGTAAATAAATGGCATAAATTTGTAAACCTTTACTATACCCCTCTTATTACTATTGTAAACCTTCATATTGGACAATGTGGGCTACAAAATTATTAAACTAAAAGCTCTGATGAAGTCAAATTTTTCTGCCAAGTCACCTTAATTATTAAAAGAAAATCATGTCTGTCTTCCCTAGTAAAAAACTGGTTCAATTCATTACTTGGCCTTATTATCTTAACCATGTTCTCTACTTTAGAAAGGCTGTTTTGTTGAAAACTAATCTTTTCCCAGTATCATGTAACAAAGTCCTTCTCTCTTTTTTCCAACATACTTCTATGGCATTCAACAAAACAGTAAAATTAATTTTAGTTCAAGGACCTGTGATAAAGTCTGAGCCTCTTGCAGAAATAGTTAATCATAGTATATGGGGGAAAATAGCTTTTGAGAGCCTGAATATAAGAGATCTAGAACACATACCCTTGTGTTGGAAATACACAGTCTTCATTTCCTACAGTATGCAAATTTTTCTTCCAAATCAGGAAGAAGATGCTGGGTGTGATGGTTCACACCTATAGTCCCAGAATTTGGGAGGCTGAGACAGGAGGATCACGGGTTGCAGGCCAGCCTCAGCAACTTAGCGAAACCTGTTTCAAAAAAAAGGGGGCGGGCAGGGGTGCATCTGGGAGACAGAACTCAAATCCCCTGGGTCCAATCTCCAATACCAAATTAGGAAGAAGAAAATAATGATGCAAATATTTAAGGGTAATATTTACTTTCTTAGAAGTAATTGGTAGAAAACTGCAAGAATAACTAAGAGGGGAAGCAGAGTAACACACATTCCACTCAACGTTTATTCAGTGCCATATCTGCAGCATTGTGCTAGAGGCTGGGAACACATGCTGGAGCCAAACATAGACCTGCCCTCTGAGGACTGACTGCTCATGTTGAGAAAATATTTCCTAACAAGGAGATTACTGACAATTCTGGTTTTCATCCCTGGCCTCAGTCCTAAATTCTGACTGCTAGCTGAACATTAATTAACAGAAAAAAATGTCTCAGCTGTCTTTCAAACTCAACATATCCAAACTCCGATGTTATGATTTGGACCTGGTCTGTCTCTCAAAGGCTCATATGTTGAAGGCCTGCTCCCCAGGGCAGCCGTGCTCAGATGTAGGACTTTGGGGGAGTTATTGGATTATGAGCACTCTAACCTCAGCAATGGACTAATTGATTGATGGATTCATAGCCGAGTGGGAGGTGGTAGAAACTGTAGGGGGTGGGACCTGGTTGAAGGGAGCAGGATCTTGAGGATGTGCCTTGGGGACTATATCTTGTCCCCAGTGGTGTCTCTCTCTCTCTCTCTCTCTCTCTCTCTCTCTCTCTCTCTGCTTTCTAGACACCAAGAGATGAGCAGTCTCCTCCACCACAGGCTCCCGCCAATATGATGCTCTGCCTCACTTGAAGTGCAAAGCAATGGAGCCAGCCAACCATGGACAACACCTCTGAAACCATGAGCCAAGATAAATCTTTCCTTCTCAAGCTTGATTTTCTCAGGTATTCTGTCACAGCAGTGGAAAGCTGAGTGATACACTCAACATCTTCCCTAGTGAAACCAAACTTGTCATGTGCTGCATACTTCACATAACAGAGTCATCACTCCTGGTCCCAGGGGCCAGAAGATGCTGGGTCAGCTTCAGACCTTCACATTTCCTCTCTTACTTCCATGACACATCGAGCCCTACCTATTCCACCACAAAAATAACTCTGACATTCTTCTTCTCATTTATCTACTGCTCTTTCTCTAATATAAGCTCTCATTTTCTTGGTAGTGAACTAATAAAAACATTCAGTGCCTCGACCACTTTTTCTTTCCTCCATAAGTTTGTTGTGTTAACATAAGTGCTATTTTCCCAAAACATGTGAAGATATGGTCTCATCTCATCATCCTCAAAGCTACCAAATATTGTCAAGCTATTATGAGTGGCATTCAAGCCCCCTGCAATTTAGAGCAGCTTAATGTTAAGAGCCCACTACACTAGGTGGATCTATACAACACATGGTGTGCTGAACTATGTTCTCTTCCTCCAAACACAATTTAGATATATTTCCAAACCTGTTCCTCACTGGTTCTCAGGCCAAGAATTCTTTCTTAGTTATGGTCACATCTACAGACTGCACATGTCTGAAATATCTGGTTAGAAAGCAGAAAAGTAGGGACTCATGGCAAACTAATCTTTGAGGCAAAAGAAAGTAAATAGACATGGTATGGTCAGCTATTGTCAGAGTTTAAGACTAAATGACAAATCTGAGTGCTCAAGACCCTTGAAATCTGAAGGGGCAAACTTAAGCGTAACCCTCACAAAATTTAATTAAAAAAATAAACATGCCTCCTATACCAGATCTGTAAACTGGTCATATATCAGTGTTTTTTTTTTTTTTGGCTTGGGGCTTCTTTGGAGGGCTCAAGACCATATGAGTTAATTCATAAGGCGAGAGTCCAACACAGCATAACAATACAGTCGATTCATAATAAGTGATAGTTAGGAAACATCCCTTGCTTAGAAAATAAGAAACTACTTCTCTTAGGTTGACTAATACATTGGTTTCAAATGTTTCTGGTAGCAATTGTTTCATAGTGTTCTCTCCTTCACAGACTTTCCTAACTCTAAGATTGTTTTAAATGAGAAAAAAAATACTGCCATGCAAGAAAAAGCTAAAAACAGCACATGCAATTTTATATAACCAGGCTTATCCTAGCATGTCAGGTCACCTTAATCCCTCAGTGAGTAAGCACTAGTTGAACTACTGAGATATTTCCATTCATTATCGTCTCATTTCTGGAGTGTCTGTGGCATCTGTAACCAAGAACCAATTACCAGTGTAGGTCATTAATCATCAGTATTGCTTAGTGCCAAGAACTGGAGTGAAGCTGCCTGTACTGTTTTACTTAAGTTTCTCTACAAAATTCCACATAAATGAATAGTTAGTTCTTTATGGGGAGGCCAATCTTGTGTAAGCTCTGAATTAAAGGCTCATTAAGACACATAAGAAGTTTCTTCTGGCAAAAATGTGTCATTTCAAGTAGTTTATTGGTAACTCTCTTTAGTTTTAGCAATAAAACACAGATTCAGATATAATGATATTTTATGTGTCATAAAATACACATTAGATTATTAAAACTATTGAACATTTTTACTATATAGAAATCATTTATGGAAGTGTTTTTAAAAGGATGACAGATATTAATAACTATAGCCTATAATGTGGCCAGTGACATAATATAGGAAGCCTAGTATTTTTTCCATAATAAATATAACTTTCCATATAAAAGAATGTTTTTATTTTTAAGAAAATTATATGTAGTTGGGCATGGTGGTGCACACCTGCAATCCCAGTACTTGGGTGGCTGAGACGGGAGGATGGCAGACTAAAGGCTAGCCTCAGCAACTTAGCAAGATCCTCAGCAACTTAGTGCGATCCTGTTTCAAAATGAAAAATAAAATAGGGCTGGGGGTGTAGCTCAGAGGTAGAATGCTCCTGTATTCAAACCCTAGTACCACACATGAAAAAGGAAGGAAGGAAGGAAGGAAGGAAGGAAGGAAGGGAGGGAGGGAGGGAGGAAGGAAGGAAGGAAGGGAAGGAAGGGTTATTCAAGTTTTTTTGGGGGGGGCAGGGTGTGTTTGTTTTATTATTTTTGTGTGTGTGTGGTGCTGGGGATTGAAACCAGGGCTTTGCACATGGTAGGCAAGTGTTCTCCCACTAAACTACATCCCGAGCCCTCAAGGTTTTAATAGTTATGGATCCCTGGAACACTGAATGCACTGAAAAAGGGCATACTATTTGTTTAAAATGAGGATAAGAGAAATAGGAAAACTAATTTATCCACTAATGGGTAAAAATTATACAAAAGAAACTTTGGCTCAATAATGAAGAATTCCCTGATACTCAGATATCCTAAGAAGGAATATAGTGCCCTTACAAAGAGAAAAGTTGGGACCGACTAAGAGGAAGAAGACTGGAACTCAACTAGGTAAAACCATTGAAAGTGTCCAGTGCAGAAATTCATGGCTTTTAATAAAGCAGATTCCTGAAACTTAATTTTTAGATGTTTTCTTATAATGTCCTCTCTTTCATTATTCCAAATCCTTAACTAAGCATGCTGTACTCGAATTTTTCGTGAAAAAATGATCAGAGTGTTGTCCAATAGGGCAAGAGAATGCAGGGAGAGGACAGCACACAGGAAAGTAGAATGAAGAAGACAAAGGGAAAATTCAGAGGCAACAGTGATTCAGCGCCTTTGGAAACTAAAAAGATATGTAAGCTCCCCATGACTCACAAAGATACTAGGATCTAAACACAAAAGGGAGGCTTAAGCCAACTTTTATTGAATTTCAGATGATAGCAGGAGCCCAGAATATACCTGGGTTGCCATTCATTTATTCAAAATTTATTAAGTACTCAATACTTAATAGAGCCAGCCATGATTCTAGTCGATAGAGCACATGGGTCAGTACAGCCAGAGAAGAGTGTGGGGAGAGTAGGAGGAGATGAGAACACAAAGCTCATATGGACAGAAAGTGGGGCCTTGGTTGGTGCTGAGTGAGATGGGAAGATGTTGGAGGGTTTGATCTAACTTAAGGTTTTCACAGCCCTCTGTCCAAGGTTTTACAAAAAGAATCTCATGGGAATGAGTAGGAACAGGAAAACCAGTTTGACGACCCATAGAGCCATCTCATTTTCCCTTTTCCTTAAAATGAAACTTGAAAAAAAAAACAATTTTAAAGTACATATATGAAGTTATCAATACCAATCTCGATATGTACAGGAAGAGGTGGGGAGCAGGATAGGATACAGAGGGGAACATACCAGGTGCTGTGCGCATGTATGTTTCAATCACTCTGAACTTCATTATAATGTATAATTGCAATGCACCAATAAAACTATATTACAAGATAATATAGTAAAAACAGTGTATTTGGGTATTGGCAGCACAAGAAACAACAGAAATGTGTTACATACATTTCATTTAAAATAAAGTCACACAGCTGATCTGCCCCACCTTCTGGGACAGTTGATCTTCCTCTTGTGACTTCTCTACTACTTTTTCCTACAAAAATACAAAAACAGCTCTGGGAGGTGGAGTTAAGAATACAATGGGATTCAAGTGTTTGTGGGAAAACAAAGAAACAATTTGCAATATAAAATTATGCAAACTATACATTCAGCTTTTCTATAATTTCTTGCTCCATGCATTTTCTAATATATTCCAAGGAAACCTTCTGGGGTGAGATTTTCTTTTCATGATTGATGTAATAACTAAGGGGATTTGTCAGTTCTTCCCAATTTTATATTTTTATTTGTGCCTATTAGCTTAGAAGTGTGATTAGTAAATGCTTTAATTGGTGCTGGTAATTAATCATAGGTAGCTGTGGAAATAAAACTAAATATCAGTGCTCTGAACATTTAAAATGTCCCTTTGAGCCGGGCATGGTGGCACACGCTTGTAATCCCAGCACTTTGGGAGACGGAGACCAGAGGATCCGGGTTCGCGGCCAGCCTCAACTCTCTCTCTCTCTCTCTCTCTCCCTGTCTCTCTCTCTCTCTACCTAGTGAGGCCCTCTGCAACTTCATGAGACCCGGTTTCAAAATAAAGTATAAAAAAATAGGGCCGGGAATGTAGCGCAGAGGTAGAATGCCCCTGGGTTCAATCCCCAGTACCGCAAAAAAAAAAAAATGTCCCTTTGAACATCTATAAGGAACACAATTCTACCTGGCCTGTAGGAATGCCTTACCTTTGGGGGTTTGGCAATTTACAAAGTACTGCATGCTACATATAATCACACTTGTTCTCATGTAACTCCTTTTCTTTGGAGTTGGTAGGTGGGAAATTACTCCTCTTCCATAGATGACGGTGGGGTTCCAAGATGAGGAGTAATGTCCCATGGATTGTGGTAGAGCACAGAACAAGACTCAGAACTTGGACCTAAAGTAAATCATTCTGGTTATTGTACATGGTTATAAGTATAGAAAGAATGGCTGGCAAAATACCTTAATAGAAATGCAGATGAAAATTCTAATAACTTTACTCATATTTGTTGACACATGAGTATACAAAATGCTGCTTCAGGTAAAAGCTTCTTCAGTATATAAATAGCACTGATGGGAAGCCCCTACCATAGCTGGTGCTCAGAGAACTTAAGTAGAAAGACTAATTTTTTTCCTTTAATGGCACTGTTTTCTCTTGCTGATTGTTTATTTGCTTAATATCTAACACACATATCAAATTCCTGTTTCCATTTTCTCTATCTAGAAATGCAAAATGAATGAGTCCATTAATATTCACTTGGCTAAATTTGTATCAGTGTCAACCCAAAACCTGTCATAGGTTTTTTGTTTTTTTTTTTTTTTGTGGTACCAGGGATTGAACGCAGGGGCGTTCTACCTCCGCGCTACGCCCCCGGCCCTATTTTTTATACTTTATTTTGAAACCGGGTCTCACGAAGTTGCAGAGGGCCTCACTAGGTAGAGAGAGAGAGAGAGAGAGAGACAGGGAGAGAGAGAAAGAGAGGTGAGGCTGGCCGCGAACCCGGATCCTCCGGTCTCCGCCTCCCAAAGTACTGGGATTACAAGCGTGCGCCACCACGCCCGGCCTCTGTCACAGGTTAAATGTAGACCATGCAAATTATTCACAGTATGGAAAAGATGACTTTTGCTTTTCATAGTCTTGTTTTTAATTATGAAAAATTTCATTTGTCTCGTCATAACTTTAACTGTATATTAATATGCTCTGACTTATGCATATATGTAGTTCTTCACTTTTTTTAAAAAGATAAGCTAAATGTTGCCTTGGTTCATATGAGTAGTTGGTATAATATTTTGATTTATTTTAAAAAGTACAAAACAATTGGGCAGTTCCATAAAGTATTAAACATAGAGTTACCATATGACCCAATAATTTTATTCTCACATATATACCCACGAGAAATTAAAAGATAGGCACAGTCAAAAACTTGCACGCAATATACATAGCAGCATTATTTGTAATAGCCAAAAAAATCCAAACAACCTAAATGGCCATCAACCATCAACCAACAGATAGATAAAATGTGGTGTGCCTGTACAACAGGATATTATTTGGCAATTTATAAAAAAGAATGAAATGCTGCTACATGTTATAACATGAGTGAACATTAAAACGTTATGCCAAGTGAAAGCAGTTAGTCACAAAAGACCACGTACTGGGCATGGGCCACATGTTCAGAATAGGCAGATCCATAGGATAGAAAGTAGATCAGTGGTTTTCCAGGCTAGGGGTGGAGACAGGCGATTGGGGGTGAACAGGAAGTGGTGGCTAATGGGGAAGAATTTCTTTTTGTAGTGTTGAATATTCCAACATGTAGTGAAGGTTTTAAAACTTTGTGAATATACTAAAAAATCACAGACCTGTAAATGGGTGAATGTTATGATATGCAAAATATGTCTCAATAAAGTTGTTAAAAACTTTGTATGTCGAGTTTTCTAACTTAATATCCAGAATTGACAAGCAAAACACCTGGGTTCAGATCCTAGCTTTGTTACTCAGTAGTGTGTGGCCTGGATAGTCATTTGATCTTCCTGCGGAGGCAGTTGCTGCTGCCTCCTTTTATGCAAAACAATGATTCAACTAGCTGATTTAAGATAAATTCTAACTCTGTGAACTAAGATTATCTTGATCTTTATTTTCATAAGGGGAGAAGAAGAAAAGTTCCCTGTAATACAGGCAGATCAGGATATTACAGCTTAAATTGCTCTGGCAGTATTTTATAAGGAATTTCAGAGAAATTCCTTATAAATTGTGAGAGAAAGGCTTGCTATTGCTAAGGGCAGCTTTCCAGCTGAGAAAAGGTTGAGCCCACGTTAATCACATGGCTATAACAGAGTCCAGATGTGTGTACACCAGCTAGATTGCAAGATTTTCAAAAGCTTCACTTTTTAAAAATGTGCATATATGATGTTCATACCCTGACATATATCAAAATGTATAATTACAATGCACCAATAAATTAACATAAAAAGTTAAAAAATTTTTTTAAAAATGGACTCTAATACATAACATGATTACTCCTTACCTTAATGTTGCCAGACTTTATAGAATCTATAGATTTATGAAACTTGAGTTGGAAATATTTTGTCCCATTCTACCTTCATGTATTCTTTTGACTGTGGAATCTATATTTTTATATTTTCTAAGACATAAAACTTACTGTCAAGTAGATAAATAATATTTCATGTGAAATGCTATTTGCTCATTTTGATTATTTAAAAGGTGGGGAGGGAACAATTCCTCCTGTCTGTGCAACAGCCTGGCTCTCAGCTTATTATAAATTAATTTTCTTAGATCCCTGTCCCCACCCTCATCCCATCCTCTTCTCCAAAAACAAAAAGTCCAGTAACCAAACAAAACCAGGAAGGACTTTTTATTTGAGTAGCAACCTAGTTATTCCCACCCTTACCAGTACCTCCACCACTACAGACAAGAATCATTAAAGTGGGAAAGCATGCATGTGTAGCAATCTGAGAGACAAACAGGTGGATTAATGACACCAATGTTCGTATGAATGACACTAATGTTCATAGCAACATTTGTTTTAATACGTATGAGAAGTCATCTGACAGGTGATACAAACATGCGTATTGTCTCTAATCCTCCAAAATAAATACCCTCACTCGCTGATGAGAAAAGCTCCTGCTTTTTGGATGCTTTGAGATGGTATCACGTTTCTCCTTCCATTCTTCAGGTACCCAAACCTGAAGCACAATGTATGTGCAGGAGCATGACATATTATCCTACAGAACACATCTCACCACATGGAAAAAAGCAGGCTGTTGAGGCTCCAGTCCCAAGGATGAGTCCGTTTTGATACATAAAATGAAAACAAACCCGAGGTAAAACGATGATACCGAAAGAGTGGTTTGGTTTTCTTCCCATCCACTAAGCATGCTCTAAATCATTGCTACAAGAGGTCATATCTCAAAGTGGCAAAGTGATGACCGAGAGTTTTCTATATATAATACTTCTTTGTCAGAAGATGAACAGGTGTACCTACTGTAAATCATAGAGCAAGACTGGAAATGAACGTGGCACGCCCTGTCTGCCACACGCAATGAACGTCCCTTTCCTCAAGCTGCAGGAATCATTGTTTGCAAAGCTCTTCAGTGCAAGCTGGGGAAGCATGTTTGTAAAACAAAGGACTTTTTAATTGCTGCTGACATGAATGAACTCTCTGAAACAGCAGCTGTGTCTTGAGATTACATTACAAGGCATGCGAGCAGGATGCAAAGCGTCCTCATAAAAATCCAGAGTCAAAAAAACCTTTTATTGTTTCTAAAAAACAAATTCCCAAGACTGGGATGCCTAATTTCAATTCCTGCAGGATGTAGCAATCATATGTTTATAGAACGAAATTGAGAAACAACCTTTGTATGTTCAGTGGCTGATAAGAAACAAAATCCAGGTAGACAGTTTGGGTGGGAGTACGAAATCAGTTGACAAGGTCATCCTTGTGCACAGCCTAAAGGTTGGTTAGTGGCAATGACATCTGGCTATTAAAATATTGTCTCAAGAGATTATTTTCTTTCTATCTTTCTATTCACAGAATGTCTGCTGCTGGGTATAAATTATGGACAAAAGAACTCATTTGGAGAAATATTGACCCAGTCATACTTCATAGGTTTATTACTACCCTGAGAGAAATGAACCTTGTGAAATTATAACTGCTGAACTATAACCAAGATCCTTTCAAAGACAGACCTCAAGGGGAAAGGATGGGAAGGTTAAGGTTGGGGGAGAGGAAAATCAAGAGTGTTTCAAGAGGAAAGACAAGAGCCAAGGAAATAGAGATCTGACACTGAGATAACAATGATTATACTATTTCTGTAATTTCATTCATCAAGAAGCTTTATGCTACACATTTAAGTTTTCAGGATAAGTATTTCCACCAAAACTGCATACGAAATGTGGTGAGTGCATTTTCCTGTAACCTTCATCAGATTTTCTACAGGTTCCACAAACTGAAAAGGTTTACAACCACTCCGTGGCTGATTAAGGAAAGCTGCAAAACCTTTGACCCTTTTCCCACAGAGATGTGGGAATTCATTTCCCCTCTCCTTGAATCTAAAGTCCGATATGACTGTTTTCACCAGGAGGGAGAATCAGGGATGAGGCCACTATAGTCCCAGGTTCAGTCTGTAGGAGGACACGTGGCTTCTGCCTTGCTTTCTGGAGCCCTGAGCTTCTACTCTGATACCACTGTGTGCAAGAAGCCAACACCACCCGGGAGAGGCCCTGGGCATGCTGTACAAATAGAAAAGAAGGCCAACGAGCAATAAGGTGAGGCAGAACAGAGGACCAGGGAACAGGAATGGTTCAAAAAGGGCATCTGTATAAAGAACAAAAACAGGGAAGGTTAATAAGATATAACAGTAGCAATGAGCAGAAAGGACTATGGAAATACAGCCTCTTCTCTGGGCTGTATTATGAGGACAACCTGTGTAAACAAGAATGAGGAGAGGAGAGAAGACAAGTGGCACCAGGAGGTTAGAGCCCACCAGCCCATGACATGATGATGCCAAATAAGGCTTGAAACTGGGTAAAAGACTTTGGGCACCCAAGATTCAATTCTGACCAATCACAAAAAAGCAGAAGAGGGACTACATAAAGGTATAAAATCTCACCTCCTAAGAACTTCAATGATTACTCTCTTCCAGGGACACCCTGCCCCTGTGTGGAAGGAGCTATTTTTTGTTTTCTATCTTTCCTTAACTTGCAATAAACTTACATATTTCTATACTATTCATTAGTCCTTGGATTTCATTCATTGAAATTCACTGGACAAGAACCCTTCTCTGGAGGAGACACCCCCTATCATTTTGGCACCCCAGATGGGGCAGTAAGATAAGGGACCCAGTGAAGGTTTGGTTTGGTATTTGGTTTCGAAGAGGCCACATTTGTGCAAGTAAAGGCCATTTTTGAGGGGTGTCCTACAGCTCCTGCTTCTATCTCTGAATTGATCAGAGATGAATCACCCAGTATGGCCCTTCCAGAACTTCTGACCCACAAAATAAATCATGACCAAAATAAAATATTTGCATTACATTATTAAACTCAGGTACAAGTTGTTTTAAAGCAACAGATAATAATCACACACTGGGATTTTTTAAAGACTTTAATCTTATGAATATTTCATACAACTCAAAACTTTTGGGCAATTTGTGAAATTATAGACTAGCATATTATTTTAAGCCAAAATTTTTCATAATGTGTTTCTGTAGAATTTCTGCCCATTATGTTTCTTACTAATGAAATACTTAACTCTTTGTTATAAAAGAAATAAGAACTTATCACAAAAAATAAACAAAAAAAATCAGACCATGTCATTTTCAAACAACTTGTCTTCAATGCAAATGATATACAGTTTTTATTGTCCTTAGCTTTACTTCTTTCCTGACAGTCTTTCCAGTCCTCTAACTTCCTTGTATGGTCCTTGTATCTTCCTTGTGTTTGTTCTGTTTTGCTCTTTATTGACCTGACTTTTTGATACCTCAATACATTGATTAGTTCATAGCTGTGGTAAAATGATTCTGTTCTCAAAAGACTTACAGATGAGGCTTTCTTGAATAACCTATAAATGTTTTGCTGCTTATGAGATAGTTTCTTATTTTATCTTTGCTAAGGATTGATCTGGGTAATCTGTCAACACAAAATGTATACAATTGAGCCCATATAACCCAACAACCTGTACTCTTTTTCTTTCTCACGGCTGTTTGCCCTTCCCAAAATGTTTTCTCTGCCAATAATAATCCAGGGTTACCTGATAACATTTTCTAATCTATATGAAATGGTGTTGTGGGTTCCCAGAATTAATTTCAATTCAGAATGACTTTAAAATTGGTTATAAAGGACCCTTCATTGTATTAGTATTTTCGAGCCTTTAGCTTTAGTGTATAGTTTCAATTACCTTGCATTGACATAAAGGTATAATTATAATGAAAGATGTCTGTTAACCTCACATTTCCTGGAACCAATGCCTTATTCAAATATTGTAGTATCAGCTCTACAGAGAAAGTTCTGGGGAAAATATCTGGTTTTTTTTTTCTTACTTTCTGATGATAGCTCCTGAGGGAGACAAGTAGAAGAAAACTATATTCTATCTTTCTTATACAAATTTTTAAATTGTTTTTAAAACTGTATAAATAAAAATAAATATTATGATGATTTTCAGCTATTTGGTGTTTTCTCAATATTGAAGGTGGTAATTTATTGTCATTGCCCAAAACAAGACACCTATATTAGTAGTGTGGAAGTTCTTGTTTGCCTTTTTCAGTTTCCACAGAACTTCAACCTGTAACATTCCTTAAAAGAGAACTCATCATTAAGATGGGCATGATGGTGCACACCTGTAATCTCAGTATTTAGGAGGTTAAGGCAGGAGGATTTCAGGTTCAAGGTATGCATCAGCAACTTAGCAAGATTCCACTTCAAAATTTTTTAAAAAATTAAAGGGCTAGGGGTATAACTCAGAGGTAGAACACCCCTGGGTTCAATCCCCAGTACCTAAATAAATAAATAAGATAACTCATCATTATTTAATTTCTTCTCCAAGCTTTTTATTATACTTCTTCATAAAGAAACATAAAAAAACTCCCTCACTATGAAATAGCTGTCTTTTCAAATGCTTGGCATTTGAGTCTCATTATATCTCCTTCCTTAATCTGATCTTTATACCATCACCCTCCCAAATTCTGAAAATATAGGAAATTTTCTCCTTTGATGAAAGAAAATATCATACCGTGTATTTAATTCAAAAGGTACCAATCTTTAAAACTTTATTTCTGTGATTCTTAATTTTATGTGTCAACTTGTCTGGACCATAGGATGCCCAGATTAAACATATTTCTGTTGGTATCAATGAGATGTTTCAGAATGACATGATCTAGGTAATCAGTGAATTCAGTGAATTGGCTTTCTCCAATGTGAGTGTGCATTCTACAATCCTGTGAGGGCCTGCGTAGAACAAAATTCAGAGGAATCATGGAGTCTTTCCCTTATGACATACTTGGTTAAGCTGAAACATCAGTCTTAACCTGTTTTTAATCCTGGATTTATACCATGAGTTACCATAGTTCTCAGGCCTTTTGACTAAGAATGGAATTAGACCACCAGTTTTTCTGGGCCTCCAGTTTGCAGATGGAAAATCATAGGATTTCTCCACTTTCACATTTGTTTTGGATTTATGATTCTCAGGAAAACATTGATTAATACATATGCAAACTCAATTAATAAATTAAGATCCAGTTTATATTTTCTCAATATAATGTATCAATATGTGGCAAGAAACAACAAAATATCAATAATTCATCAATAATCTTGGGTCTTTGTATTAAAAGACAATAAAGTTTCACACACATACAAAAACATAATAATTTTTAAAATGTGAGATGATCCTAAGCAAATTTTAAAATCAGTTTTAGAAGGCAGAAACAGTGGCAGCGTATTTTAATGGTAAGTGCTGGTGTTGTACGATGCCAAGACCCATTAAAGATGAAACCATTTCAGAACCCCAATCTTTACAATATGCAAGAGACAGGCCAGTAGCTTCTTTTTGTAAATGAGACATATTTACTAAAATAAATTTTCTTCTGTTCAAGAGACAATTATTTTCTTCTTTTCCTTTTATCAAAATTTATAAATCACATCATTGTGTGTTATGAAAATTTTACAATCATTATAATGTTGTATTTTTATCATTCCTGGCTGGCAAGGGGATGCTTCATGCTTTATATTATCAGGAACTTTTATTGGAGAACTTCAGGAACATTTTTCTCTGTGTAAAAATGTCATTTAGAAAGATATAAAGTCCTTTTGATTTCAGCAATTTGAATTTCTTTAAATTAAGGTTATATATGTACCTATTACTACTTAGTAAATATAATTTTGTGTGTAAAGTGCCCTGATTTTTTTATTTCAGTGTGTGTGTGTGTGTGTGTGTGTGTGTGTGTGTGTGTGTGTGTGTGTGTTTGGTATTGGGGTTTGAACTCAGGGCCTCGAGCATGCTCCACAAGTGCTCTAACACTGAGCTACATCCCCAGTACTTTTTTTCTTTTGAGACAAGGTCTTGCTAAGTCACCCAAGATGGTTTAGCAAAAGCTGAAGACCCTGGAACTGACCCTTGGCCAGGATTTACCTCCTGAGAAGGGGAACCTCTGCAGTGCTTACAGGCTCTGTCTGGATGGATGCATTAAGCCCCTTTCCACCTTTTCCAATCAGCCCCTGTATGGAGGGTCCCCCAAACTCAGCATACTAAACACTGGCCCTTCCCTTCCAGTAAATCCTTTCTGGCTTTGTTCATGTGCCTGTGAGAAGAGGGATATTGCCATCAGCCTGTTCTATCCTCATCCCTTCAAAGGACCAGCCTAGGCTCAGAGGACACAGGTGAGATGCCATGACCGGGGGAGCATCCTTTCATGCGCACTCCTGAAACAACTTCCCTACTGAGATGTAAAAGAACATCTTGAGTACTGCAAAATGTTCATGGCTGTGGAGGGTGGGTGCATAAGAGATGTGAGGGGTGAGTTTTGTTCACCATTTTGGAATTCATAGGATTCAGAACTGGGTAAAGGTTTAGTGACCAGTTCCAGGGATTTTGGCCTCTTTCCCCTTCTTATCTTAACTCTGCATTGTCCCCAAGAGGTTGAGAGCCAAGGCCAGAAATCCTGTATTATCAGAATGGGAAGTGATGAGCTGTCAGTACACATGGCCTGTGAAGGGCCCTGCTTCCACCACTGCCCCATGTGGGTGAGTTTGCAGAGGGAGGCATGGTCTGGAAACAGTGGGGGACAGAGCAGGTATGCCTGCATTATTTTCCTAAGGACTCCCTAACAAAGTACCACACACTGAGTGGCTTAGAGTCACGAGGAGTTTTCTCAATACTACGAAATCCAGAGGACTGGAAGGAGGTGTCTGCAGGGCCTCACACTCTGGTGGTGCTAGGAGAGGATCTGTTCCAGTCCTCGCTCCAGCTTCTATAGTTTCATGGCCTGTGGCAGCAGAGCTCCAGAATGTACATGGCCTCTCCCTGTGTGCATTTCTACGACTCCACCTTCCTCTTTGTAAGAACATAAGACCATATAAATTGTTTTCTATATTGGCATTGGACAATTTAAGTTGATGGACTATCTTGAGTGACTTTTTGAGTAAGCCCTGAAGTTTGTGTCTATTTTCATTTCTTTCCATAAGAACTCCAGTGGTTCCTTTTTCTTTTGTGCAGTCACTTGACAGCCATTATGGCACAGACGTTTTCTCTCCATTGAATTGCCTTTGTCCCTTTGACAAAATCAGAGGGTGGCTTTCACACGGGGCTTCTCTTGGGCTGTCTGTTTCATTCCACTTGTCTCTTTGTCTATTTCTTCACCAACATCACATTCTTTTTATTAAGGTAGCTTTAGGGTAAGTGTTTAGAAGCAGTCGTGTATGTCCTTTAACTTTTATTCTTTTCTAGATCATGCCATCTTTTCTTGGTTTACAAAGGATTTTTGTATCTTTGGTGGCAATTGAATTGGGATTCTGCTAAATGTAGGGATGGAGTCAGGAAGAAGTGTCTCCCCAGCAATGACTGGATGGCTCCTGAACAAGTAAAATATTTCCATTTATTTATATTTCTTTTTATTTCTCTTGGTTGTGTTTCAAAGTTTTCTGAGTACATATTTGTATATGATGTTTTGGTAAACTTCTATTTCAGTGTTTCAATTTTGGGGTGCTATTGTTGAGTTTTAAAAATTTCAAATTTCAATTATAAGTATATTCCTGATATAAAGATATCAATTGTCAATTTTTCCATCTACTTTTCTCTTTTTTTGTTTTGTGTTGTGATACTGGGGATTGAACCCAGGGGCAATCTACCTCTAAGCTACATCCCCAGCCCAATTTAACTTTTTTGTTTTGAAACAGAGTCTTAATAAAGTGCTGAGGGTCTATCTAAGTGTCTGAGACTGGCCTCCAACCTGTGATCCTCCAATCTCAGCCGCCCAAGTACTGGGATTACAGGCATACACCACTACACCTGGCTCTCTTTCTTCTTCTTGACATTATCTTAATCTGTTCTCTGTGGATACAACTAAATACCTGAGACTGAGTAATTCATAAAGAAAATAATGTAGTTTTCCTGCTATGGAGGCCAGGAAGTCCAAGGTCAAGAGGCTGCACCTGTGGAGGTTCTTCTTCATCAGTGGAGCCTTTCTGCAAGATCCTGAGGTGGCATCAGCTCTAATGGGGCCAACGTGTGCCAGAGAGAACTGGCTTCTGTAGCAGAACCCTTCTTTTAATGATCCACTGATCCATTAATTCATGAATAGATCAATCATGACCAGTTCCCCCCCCACCCCGCCAGAGGTCTTCCCTCCAAATGCACTCAGGATATACCTTTGGGGATTAATTTCTAACATGATTTATGATGACCGCCATTCAACCGAAAATACCATCCTTTCAGATCAAGGAGCAGAAAGGTGGGCTCCATTTCAGTTTAAATGTCCAAAATTATGACATGGATTATAACTCTGAGTTTCTGAGATCCATCAAGATAGTTGGGAGGGTGAAGGTGCTGCCGCCTCTAAACAGCAAGTGAACCAGTGTCCTATGCTATGCCCACGGTCTACAACATGCATGCTCTGAGATGGTACTTGGAGTCACCTCATCTTTCTTGTTTGTCCTTCTTCATGGATAGGGTGGGGACTTTCTTTTCATTTTCCATCCCCTGAGATGATGGCTTCTGGAAGCTTGTGGGGCACGTGCATAGGGGAGGCTCATGACCATGGCGGCGGAAGGAGATGCTCCAGCAGCTTCTGGACAAACGGGGCCGCATATTAAGAAAAGGTGAGAAAACGTTGTAGAACAGTGAGGAAAAAGCTTTTACTCTGTGTTTAAGGGCTGAGGAGGGAGCTTATGTTGCTTCTCCCTTTCTCTTGTAATAGTTTAGAAGGGTTTTTGGACCAAAGCATGCCTTCTTTGAGGCTCTGACCACTCTTCATGATAATGTACACACTCATGTCTGGGTTCAATTCTGGCACATAGGAAAGAGAAATGCTGAGACACATCAGGAGCCTCCTGTGGAAACTCAGGGAGGATAATACTGAGTCAACACTGAAGCCAAAGTAAAGGGCCCAGGTCTGCTGCATTGCTGGCTTTCACTCATGTTTAATGTTCATGTTCCTTAAAGGGTTAAAGTGTTAGAAACAACATTGAAAAATTAAGCCAGGTGTGGTGACACATGCCTGTAATCCCAGTACTCAGGAGGGTGAGACAGGAGGATTGCAGGTTCAAGGCTAGCCTCAGCAACTTGGAAACTCTCAGCAACTTATGAAGACCTGTTTCAAAATTTAAAAAAAAAGGAGTGAATTGCAGCTCATACTCTGTGGATTTCCTGGCACTGAACTCATTAACATTTTTTTTTGAGAAAGACACAGTTTAATTGCCAATATAATTGTAATGGTACACAAAATTATGTCTGCTATTTTGGACATATATTGAACATGGACATTCTACATTGAATGTAATGTCTTAACTAGATTTAGCTTTGATATTGTAATTATAAAATGTCAAGCTTGGGGAGTGTGATGGTACAGGCACAGTGACAAACTGAGGGTCCACAAAGGGAAGCTCATTAAGCAATGAAGGGATTGGGATGGGGATGGGGTAAGAGATGCAGGGATGGGGATGAGGATGGGATAAGCGATACAGTGATGGGTTCTGAAGAGAACTTCGGCCCACCCACTGTTGGGTGAGTATAGCCATTATAGGAAAAATATCAGGACAAGTTCATCTAACAGTTACCCAGGGAATGGGGGTGGGGGAATAAGGGGAGGAAAATGTTGTTACAGAAATATTCGAAGTTTAGGGAAGAGAAAATGTCCTGTGGTATGTGGACAGAGTGGTACCATCAAGGCCGTAATGATCTGTGGGCAGAATGTTTGTTCCCATCAGGGTTACAGTGGGACCTGAATGGGTCAAGCATGAGCAGGTAGGGAGAAGGGGTCTGCATTATATTTCCAGCCTTATGATACATATATAAAAAGAAAAATAGAAAGGGGAAGGAAGGTAGGTGTGGAGGGTGACAAATTTTTCTTGAGCTGCTTCCTGCTGACAAAGGGGTGTCTCGGTCAGCTTTCACTAGATTAACAGAATTCACAGAATGAGTATATGAAAAAGGGATTTATTAGATCAGCTCACAATGTAGTCCTGAGTTTCGACTGCACGTGAAGAATCAGAGGAATCAGTAGCTGGTCGGGCGGTCTAAGAGCTGGAGCCTTAGGATTGAAGCAACCACCAATTCAGTTCAGTCCAAGGTGTGAAGATAAGGAAGCTCTTCAGAGAAACAATGGTGAAGTTTCAGTTCGAAGGCTGGAGGCCAACGATCTCAGATGAGAGCAGAAGATCAAGAAGCTCTTCAAGGAAACAACAAAGTTGGAAACCCACGATCTCAGACGAGAGCAGATGCGTTTTCCTCAGGAAGAATCGCGGCACCCTCTACACAGCTTTCTCCTTCTTTTATCCAAGTCCTGCACCTATCAGAACCCCGCTACCCACATTTAGGGCAGGACTTCCGGTTCAATCTGCTGTTACACAACCAAAGTCACATGATCTTAGGTGGGTCAAGTTGACAAACCAGACCAACTATCACAAGGGGGCATCATATTGTCATATTGTGTTGAAGGTTGTTGGAGGGCATCATGAAATCACTCTTGGCAGGCGATGGTAGTGAATGTCTCACAACAACGGGATGTTGTCCAAATGTTTTGTGTGGTAATTTGTACCATTGCGTGTAATTTCTGATGAAGGGAGACAAGGTTAAAAATGCAGGATCCAAATAAGAGGAGCAGAACAATTTTAACCAGAGGTCCTATAAAGATGGAGGAACCAGGAGATCCAACCCCAGCTTTCTAGCCCACAATCCCCAGGATTCTGACAGATGTTGTCCCTTAAAGTTTTCACTGCACCTGTCACAATTCCAGATTGATTTATGTAGAAGCAGCATTCCTCCTCCGGGTATAAGCAGAGCCCCCCATTTTCAGCTGTTAGCAGATCAAGGCCTCACCTGTCTTGGAGGGCTACTATATTATACTATAATATACTGTTTGATTTTGTAGGATAACCATCCCATGTGAAATTTTCTCTAGGCTGTGGGACAAATCTTTTGACCGCTATTGGAAACAAGTTGAGAGGGTAGTAATGCCCCTTATTCCAGTGCCTACTCCTTATTCCAGGGCTACTCCAATCCCAGACAGGAGGGGAATTAGTTGGATTCCCCTTTCCTTGTGGATGTGGGTTGTTGAAGGGGCTTGTAAGGTTTGATTATTTGGTGCTATATCTATTATGGGGGTCATATGGACCAAAGTACAAGTGCCTATCCAGTTAGTTTGTAAGCAAAGATAAGATGAGGTTCCACATAAGAAGGCACCAGTTTTATGGAGGAGGTAGAGAGGTGGTGTAGAACCCCAACCATGAAACTAGAGGCCTTTAGTCAGATATGTAGGGTCTGGGCCCAGGCAGCCCCAGTAAGTGATTATAAAGGAGCACTTGGTGTGTTTTGAGTAGAGCCTCAGATTTTATTCACATGGAGGATCTGGAAGCGATGAATTTCTAGAAAAATGTATTTAGTTGAGGAGGAGAGGGATTTAATTTGGGGACACTGTTGTTGGTTGAGGTTGTTGTGAGGGTACCAAGGAAAAATGTCTGGGCCAGGTTAGAAGGGCGCCCGTGACAGAATCCTGTGTGTCTGCACTTTTCCCAGTACCTCTGACTTGGTTAGGAAAGGGATTATTAAGGTTTTGGAGATTGGAAGGTCTTATAATGGGGTAGTGTCATTGCATAATTTTAGTCTTAATGATCCTAAGAAGATGGAAGGGATGGAGCTGGAGATGTTGAAGCAAATTGGGGCTTGTCCTAGAAGTTCAACATCAGCATCTATCATTTCAAAAATGGGGATCTCTTTAGTTACATGTGGAAAGGTTTACCCAGTAGCTATTAGTGAAGTTTTGAGCCAGAGTTATGGCTGTCTGCAGAGGTGGGTTAAAAACGAGTGTCGAATGAAGGTATGCTTTGGTCTGGGGCTCTCAAGGACATGAGGGGGTTACATCATACTTTTAGTAATGTGCCTGGGCTTGTGATCGAGACATGTCCTTGAAGTTGTGACATAGCAGGCAGGGCTCACTGGGGCCTGTGATCAGCAATTGTTCTCAGAGTTCCCTGAACCCCCCTTGGTTTCCTCCCAAGGTTAAGCAAGGTACCATATTTCCCTGGCATTTGAAAAGGAATAAATTCTGGGTCCAGCTGGGAGGGGTGAAGAAGGAAGGGAGGCTGCTTGGGGAGGACTGGTGGAAGGCCCTGGCTTCCATCTTGAGGAGGATTGTTGTAAGGGCCCATGGAGATGAGGTAGTATCCTTGCCTCAGGAGCATAGGAACAGGAATTTTGTGTGTGTGTGTGTGTGGTGTTCAGTAGTTCTGAACCTGCAAAACCTCAAGAGGAACAGATTTAATTTTATAAACCTGAAAAGTCTGTTACTATTATTAATTTTTGTTTAGATGACAACAGCTTGATAAAGTGTTTTATTAAGCTTTGCATGTTAGAAGATTTGTACATTTGGGAACAAATTTAATATACAAAGAAGCCAGCCATAATTACCATCACAGTTATATAGAATTTAACTTTTATTTTGAAGTGAAAGTTAGAGTCCATGGCTCAATAAGATAACTATAGAAGAAAGAGACAGCAGAAAATATAGGAGATTGTCTTAATAAATTGTAAAATTTTTGTTTCCTAGGCCAATTTTTATAAATTTTGCCATGAGCAGATCAATATCTTAAGAAAATCTCATTTTAAGCACAGAATACTAGATTTTATTTTATATCAATGCATTAAAATTTGAATTTCAGAAAGCCTTTTAAGTAATTTTAATTTTAAACATTTATTTCTGAATTTAGATAGAAATACTTTTTTCCTCAATTTTAAGAGAGAAATAGAGAGTTCAAATTATATTTTAAAACAAAATAAGAAATAAATTATGATCACCTACCTGTTAAAGTTTTTCAGTGGCCTGAATTTTAAAAAGACATAACTTTTCCTTTGGTTTTAATCTTAAATGAACCTAGTACTTAATTTATAGATATCTACATTCCAGCTAGGACTTACTAAAATAACAAACTTCCGAGCAACCTTGAATAGTAAAATTATCTCAGTATAAGCAGAGAGACAGAAGAAGAGAAAAAAAAAAGAGAGAGAGAGAGTTCGGGGCTGAAGCCCTTCCCGCCACCCCCACCCCTCCAGCTCCAGGAGAAAAGCAGGAGGGACAGGGGAAGGGGTCAGTTAAAAAAGTCCCGAGTCAGTACCTGGCCAAAAATGTGGGGGCTATCCTGGAATCCTTGGGGAAGGACTGTCCAGGTAAGCTGTTGGTTACTCTGGTAGAAGGATCTGTCCAAGTAAAGCAAAGACATCTTGTGAGGAGGGGTTTAGTGGGATGGTGAAAATTCATCCTTGGGATCAATGACAGTGAAGTGGGAAGTGTTGGTTGGACATGCTCAGTAGGACAGCATCATTTTATGGCTCTAAGATCCTGTCTGGCTTGTGACAGCTATTATAGAGAGAGTTGGCAGGGCAAAAGACACTGGATTTAAGGAGTCTATTGAATAGTTGGTTTCAGTCCCTGTAATGCTTTGATTGGAAGTGGGTATTGAGTCCGGTTAGGGAAGGCTGAGGGCTCTTTTAGGATAATCTTAATATTAATATGGTATGTGACTACTGAGAGATGTTCAGTGTCCCAAACTGTGGGGTTGATTTGGATTGCTAAGGGAGTCAGAAGTGAGGAGAGGGGTAAAGAGTCCCCATATAGGCCATAGGTATGTGGCTAGAAATGGTCGTGTGGAGTTTAGAGAAAATATTTTATCCCAATAAGGGGGCCCGGCAAGAGGAAATTGTTAGTAAGGAATGAGTAAAGATGAATGTGTCTATACTCAGGAAAGAGGATGAGTCTTGTGAGGTTTGCAAATAAAACTGTCAACCCTGTAATAGAGATGGAATATGGGACCAGTGCTGAGGCTGGCTTTGATGGCTTCGAACCTGCGATCTTCTCATCTCAGCCTCCCAAGTGCTGGGATTACAGGTATGTGCCACCATGCCTGACTAATGTACACATCTTCATAAGTGAGATTATAGAGTGTAAAATGTACTGAAATTCATTCACTATGTGGTGAAGCCACGTGTGCCAGAGACATCTCACTTTTGTAGCACAGCCCTTCCTTTAAGGACCCACTGATACCTTAATTAGTGAATGGCTCAATCATAAATGAGCATCCCCACCTCCCACTCCACAAAGGTCCTCCCTCCACATATGCTCAGCATTTGACTTTGGGGATTAATTTCTAACACATGAATTCTAGACAACCACCAAAAGTACCATCCTTTCCAATTAAGGAAGAGGAAGATGGACTCCATTTCATTTTGAATGTCCAAATTTATGGCATGAGCAATTCACACTGAGTTACAGAGGTTCACCAGGATTGTTAGGAGAGTAGGTCATTCCTGCCTCTAAGCAGAGCGCACCAGCATCCCGTGCTGCGCTGGCAGCCGGCATGGGGCAACACCCCGTGCATGCTGAGGCGGGACTCCCAGACACTTCATCTTTCTTGTTCCACCTCTTTCATGGAAAGAGCGTGAACTTCCTTCTCAGGCCCCCGCCTACCAGATGGTGGCTTCTGGAAACTTGTGGGGTACATGCATAGGGGAGACCGAAGCTCCCTTCGGCTCATGGCAGCGGGAGAAGATGCTCCAGCAGCTTCTGAACAAATGGGACCGCATATGAGGAAAAATTGTGAAAAAGCCTTTTCTCTGTGGCCAAGAAATGAGGAGGGAAACTCATGCTTCTTCTCCCTTTCTTGCGTGATATTTTAGAAAGGGTTTTTTGACCAAAGCGTGCATAGGGGAGGCCAAAGCTTCCTTCTCCCCTTGGCAGCAGGAGGAGACAGACGCTCCAGCACCTTTTGCACAAACAGAACTGCGGTCAGGAAACGTGGGGGACTGGTGAGGAAAAGCCACTCTCTGTGGAAGACTGAGGGGGAGGCTCGTGGTGAGGCTCCCTTTCTCGTGTGATATTTTAGCAAGGTATATTTGACAAAGGCATCCCTTCACTGAGGCTCTGTCTGCTCATCGTTATAACACTCCCGCTGGTGTCTGGGATCAGTTCTGGCACGCAGGAAGGGGAAACGCTGAGATGTATCAGGAGCTTCCTGTGGAAACTCAGCGAGGGCACCAGTGATTCACCCGTGAGCCCAGGGTAAATGGCCCATGTCCACCCCATAGCTGGCTTTTACTCAGGTTTAATGTTTCCTGTATAATCCCCAAGGCCACACCCCCAGGAACCCCCTCCCATAGCAACCAAGCCCTGCTTCCAACATTGCTACCTTGTTTCTATGAGGGCTAAGGGGACGTGCTAAATTCAAACAATTATGTAAGTCCAAATTCTTCCACCTTGGTAATGTGGTGTGGGAGTCCTGGGCAGTGTTCTGACCTCACTGTGTTTGTGGGAATCTCCTTTGAGAGGTATAACGGGTTGGGGATGTCTAAAGTAGGATGGACTAGGGTGAATTTCCCCAGTAGGCTGTAATTCACTGTGCCTGTGAAATCAGTGCTTAATCCTACTAAATTTAAGAAAAATGTTTTGAACACCCCCACTTCTTTCACTTAACTACAATATCCTGACATCTGTCCATGACATCTTAAGCAATTCACCTCAGCCTTTCAATTCCAGGCCAGAGTTTCATGGGGGATGTGCAGCAGTTGATGTCTTGGGGCACTACTTTTTTTTTTGTGGTACTGGGGATTGAACCCAGGGGCATTCTACCCCTGAGCCATACCCCGGCCCTATTTTTTATTCTTTATTTTGAAACAGAGTCTCACTAAGTTGCAGAGGGCCTCACTAAGTAGCTGAGGCTGGCCGCGAACCCCAATCCTCTGGTCTCAGCCTCCCAAGTACTGGGATTACAAGCGTGTGCCACCACGCCCGGCTCAGTCTTAGGGCACTACTAATGGAGAATTCATTGTTTTCAATGTCTGTTTACAAGAGCATGAAGCTAGGCATCACTGTCCTTGGCCCTTTGTCCTTT
The DNA here is from genome assembly GCA_004027185.1 of Glis glis. NCBI lineage: Eukaryota > Metazoa > Chordata > Mammalia > Rodentia > Gliridae > Glis > Glis glis. The sequence goes on along the minus strand of PVJS01003714.1, from coordinate 23,961 downwards.
ACCCTGTACCTGGTTATTCCTTCATAATAAATTCCTGGAAGCTGCATTTCTGGGTGAGTTATTGTTGCCTGAGAAGTGGACTGAGTTCTGGTATATCTGTGATGGGGGCCACTGCTTCCCTTCGTATCAGCCAGTTGTGTGTGCTGGGCAAGGGAGTCATTGGCATTAGACCTAGACAGCCAATCCCAGCCTTGCTCTTAAGCTCTGCAGCTGATCTGTGAAAGGCACAGGTGCAAAGCCCCTCTTTCCTACAGGATCATAGGTACCAGAACAGGGAGCCACTGCAGTGAGACCCAAGAGTGGCAGTCAGGGGAGCAGAAAAGTGTCAGCGAAGAACGGAGAAGTGCATTTTGTGGAGTGGGCCAGGGATAGTGCAGCCAAGAGAGAAACAGGTGCTCAGGGTGTGGCATGCAAAGGCCATCATGCAGCTCACAGATTGGCCTGGTGTGTCCCTGACAATCCTCAGGCCTGAAAGCATGGGAGGGCACTGACACTGCTTCCTGGAAGCCCCAAGGTTAGAGGATGTGCCACCAGCAGCACGTGTGGGCTTGGTGTATCCTTCTGCTTACCTGTTCTGTGGGTGTTGGCCCCCACATCCCCCACCATCCCACAGAGCATGGGAGCATCGCTGATTACCATGCCACGGTCTGCCATAGGAGGTGCCACCCTCAGCCCTCCCCAGGAAATGTGCAGACGTCAAGGCTCATCTCAGCCTGGGCCTGTGAGTTTTCCTTCAACCAGTAGGGGCCAGAGTCCCAGAAAGAAGGTGCCAGTGAAGGAGCTGGTCACAGCCAGAGGCCTGGGCTGCATGAAGAATCCCAGGGCATTTTGATCTCTCTTATTATTGGCAGGCAGGTGCTCAGTCCTAAAAGTTCTAGAACCCCACTCAACCAGCTGCATCATGTGCATTTTGGGGAAAATGAACTAAAGACCCTGGAGCTGACCCTTGGCCAGGATTGGACCTCCTGAGAAGAGGACTGTGCAGTCATCAGAGGCCCTATCTGGAGGGAGACATGCTGCCCATCCCCACACTTGCCTTTCTGCCTCTGTATTAAAGGGCCCCCACCCTAAACATCCTTACAACCAGTCCCTCCCTTCCCTCTCTATTTTCTGACATTGTCCCTGGTTTCCCTGAGAAGAGGGGTGTAGCCACCAGCCCCTTTCTCTTCACTCCTTCAAAGGGCCAGCCTCGTTCCAGAGGACACAGGTGAGATGCCATGACCAGGTGGAGCATTTCCTGTGCTCTTCCTGATGTACCTTCTCTACCGGGATTTAAAGGAACATCCTGGGTGTCCCAAACTATTGATGACTTCGGGGGGATGGGTGCATTGGAGATGTGAGAGGTGGGTTTTGTCCATCATTGCGAGATTCCTGGGTTCCAGAAACAGCTGGGCAGAGGTTATTGACCAGTTCCAGAGATGCGGACCTCTTGCCCCTCCTTATCTTCACTATGCAATATCCCCAGTAGTTTGAGAGCCAAGACCAGAGCTCTCAGATTGTCAGAATGGGAAGTAGTGGCCTGTCAGCATGCATGACCTACAAAGGGCCCCACATCTACCCCCGGAGGTGGATGAAGTTGGTTTGTGGAAGGAGGTGTGGTCTGGAAGCAGAGGGCGGGGAGTAGGGGTGCCTGCATCCTTTTCCTAGAGCCACCTGCACAAAGTTCCTCAAAGGAGGTGGATCAGAATAATGGGGAGATGTCGTCTCGCAGCTCTGAAACGCAGAGGTCTAGAATAGAAGCGTCTTCAGAGCTTCCCTCTCTGGAGGCGCTAGGGAAGGCTCTGTTCCAGTGCTCACTCCAGCCTCTGTAGTTTCAGGACTTGTGGCAGCCAGGCTCCAGTATTCACACTGCCTTCCCCTGTGTGCATTTCTGTGACTCCATCTTCCTCTTTGTAAGACACAAAACTAAATAAATTTTATATATTTCCATTGGATATTTTAAGTTGATGGACTATCTTGAGTGATTTTTTTATGCATGTCCTGAAGTTTGTGTCTATGTTCATTTTTTTCTATATGAGTTCCAATGGTTCATTTTTCTTTTTCACACAGTCAATCTATGGCCATTTGTTGAACAGACGTTTCTTCTCCATTGAATTGCCTTTGTCGCTCTGACAAAAATCACTGGACCGTTTTCACATGGGGCTTCTCTTGGGATCTGTGTTCTGCTCAACTTGTCTCTTTGTATATTTCTTCCCCGGCAGCACTCTCTCTTTATTAAAGAGGGAAGTTGTAAGAACATTAAGGGTGGGGGCCCTTTATACAGAGGCAGAAAGGAAAATATGGGGATGGGCATCATGCTTCCCTCCAGATAGGGCCTCTGATGACTGCACAGTCCTCTTCTCAGGAGGTCCAATCCTGGCCAAGGGTCAGCTCCAGGTTCTTTAGTTCATTTCCTCCAAAATGTACACCATGCAGCTGGCTGAATGGGGATCTAGAACTTTTAGGACTGAGCCCCTGCCTGCCAATAATAAGAGAGATCAAAATGCCCTGGAATTCTTCATGCAGCCCAGGCCTCTGGCTGTGACCAGTTGTGTTTGACCTTTAACTTTTCGTCTTCAGTCTTATGCCATCTTTTCTAAGACTAGAAAGGGTTTGGTGGTATCTTTGCTGGCATTTGGAGTTGGATTTTGCTGAATCTATAGATGGAGTTAGAAAAAAGTATCACCCTAGCAATATAGTGACTGCACAGGCTCCTTAACAAGGAAAATATTTATGGGTATTTATATTTCTTTTCATTAGTCCCAATTGTACTTCAAAGTTTACTGAGTGCACATTAGTATATATTTCAATAGACTTCTACTTTAGCATTTCAATTTTGAGGTGCTGTTGCAAAAGGAGTTTTAAAATTTTTTTACTTCTTTTTTTTGTGTGGTACTGGGGATTGAACCCAGGGGCTTTCTACCTCCGAGCTACACCCCTGGCCCTATTTTTTAGACTTCATCTTGAAACCGGGTCTCACAAAGTTGCAGAGGCCTCACTAAGTAGCTGAGGATGACCGTGAACCTGGATCCTCCGGTCTCCACCTCCCAAGTACTGGGCTTACAAGTGTGCGCCACCACACCCGGCAATTTTTTACTTCTAATTACTTTTATATTGCTGATATATAGACCATCCATTGACTTTTTTCTCTTTTTCCATCTACTCTCCTGATTTTTTCTTGACATTATCCTTTGTGTGTGTGTGTGTGTGTGTGTGTGTGTGTGTGTGTGGTACTGGGGATTGAACCCAGGGGCATTCTACCTCTGAGCTACATCCCCACCCCTTTTTATTTTTTGTTTTGAAACAGGGTCTTGCTAGGTTGTTGCAAGTCTTTCTAAGTTTCTGAGTCCAGTTTTTAACCTATGATCCTCCTGTCTCAGCCTCCCAAGTACTGGGATTACAGGCATGTGCCACCACACCTATCTCTTGACATTATCTTAATCTTTTCTCTGTGGCTACAACTGAATACCTGAGAATGAGTAATTTTTAAAGAAAATAAGTGTAGTTTCTCTGTGCTGGGGGATCTTCTTTGCCAGTGGAGCCTCTCTGCAGGTTCCTGAGGCAATGTCCACTCTGGTGAGGCCATGTGCCAGAGAGGGCTGACTTTTGTAGCAGAATTCTTCCTTTGATGACTCGTTGGTCCCTTTATTTTGGCTCTAACATGACTGATCACCTACAAAAGATCCTCCCTTCAAATACAACATTTGGCTTTGGGGCTTACTGTCTAATAATACATGAATTCTGTATACCCAAGATTCAAGCAATAGCGCCATCCTTTCAGATCAAGGAACGAGAAGGTGGGCTCCATTTCAGTTTGAATGTCCTAATTGATGGCATGAGCAGTTAACACTGAGGTTCAGAGATTCACCACGATTTTCAGTCGGGAGGGGGCAGGCACTGCTGCCTCTAAGCAACTAGCCAATCAACATTCTGTGCTGCCGCCAATGGCCAGCGAGGGCAACAGGCACTCCATCTTTCAGTTTCCCCTTCTTTCATGAAAACGGCGGGAACTTCCTTTTCAGGCCCCAGCCCACAAGATGGTGGCTTCTAGAAGCTTGTAGGGCACATGCATAGGGGAGACCAAAGTTCCTTTCTTCTCATGGTGACAGGAGGAGATGTTTCAGCAGCTTCTAGCCAAATGGGACGGCGTAAGAGGAAAAGTAGACTAATGAGGAAAAGCCTCTTCTTTGTGGTCAAGGCTGAGGAGAGAGGGCCACCTGCCGTTCTTCTCCCTTTCTTATGTGATATTTTAGCAAGGGTTTTTTGACCAAAGCATTCATAGGGGAGGCCAAAGCTCCCTTCTCCCCATGGCAGCAGGAGGAGATGTTCCAGCAGCCTCTGCACAAACAGGACTGTGGGTCAGGAAAAGCTAGAGACTAGTGAGGAAAAGCCGAGAACTGAGGCGGGAGGCTGTGGTGCATCTCCCTTTCTCATGTGATATTTTAGCAAGGTGTATTTGACAAGGGCATCCCTTCATTGAGCCTGTGACTGATGAGCAGAAAGGCAGAAAGGAGATATTGGGAAAATATAGATTTAAAATTTTGAAAGTTCTAACTCCACCCTATAGGAGGTGTTCAGTCAGGCAGAAGCCTTAATGCATCCACACCCTTAATCACAATGGCTCCTCTCCACACCTGAGATGCTTGATGTAAATAGGGTGGGTGAGGAGGACAAAAGTCAGACCCCACTGCCTACTGTTACCAGGGAAACTGAGGAGTAAGAGGAAGTCCTGCCCTCCACTGTGCAACCCTGCCTACCCCTCCTATAAAAGAACTGAGAAAGCATGCAGACTCTCTTGCTCACTTGGATGGATGGACGCACGCACGGAGACTCGCTCTCCCCTTCTTGAGATGGCCTCCAACCTGTATCCCCACCTTTCTTGAATTAATTAAACCTTTGCCTTTTTCCGATGGCACGTGTTGAAATTCTTTTTCATCATGGAGGCCAAGGACCCACAGAATTAGCGTATCTCCCCATGACATGATCACGCGTCATGATAATGCCCCAACTCCTACTCATGTCTAGGGTCAATTCTGGCCCATGGAAAGGGGAAACGCTGAGATGTATGGGGAGATACCTGTGAAAACTCAGTGAGGGCGCCACTGAGTCACCCGTGAGCCCAGGGTAAATGACCCATGTTCACCCCATTACTTGCTTTTACTCAGGTTTAATACTTCATGTTTCTTACAGGGTTAAAGTATTGGAAACAATATTGAAAATTAGGTTTTTTAACCGGGCATGGTGGTGCATGCCTGTAATCCCAGTAGTTGGGAGGTTGAGATAGGAGGATACCATGTTGAAGGACAGCCTCAGCAATTTAGTATGGCCATCAGCAACTTAGACCCTGTTTCAAAATAAAAAATAAAATAGGTCTGGGGGTGTAGCTCCAAGGTAGAATGCTTCTGGATTCAATCCCAAGTAACACACACACACACATACACACACAGAGTAAAGTAAGTGTTTTAAAATCAACAGTTATTTAAGTTTAAATATGCTTTTTCTAAGAAAGCCACAATTCACAAAACATGGGCTCTGTGGCTTTCCTGGAACTAAACTCAATAACATTATTTTCTTGTATTATTTGAAAGGACACGGTTTAATTGGCAGTTTATACGCAATGGTACACAAAATTATGCCTGTCATATTAACATGGGCACCCTTCATGGGATGCAATATCTTGACTAGGTTAAGGTTTAGTATTGTGCTATAAAATAAAGTGAGGAAAGTCATCTATCTCTTTCTTATTTTTCCCTTGAATTCTGAGCATTTTAAATTAAATCAGTGTTTGTTGAAAGTTGGGTAACATTCAAATATGAATCCCAATCTACTGGGGTCTTTTTAATTGTGAGGTTTCTATGCATCATTCCTACCTTTTATATACTGATGAATCTATTTATACTTTACTTATTTTAGATTCATTTCATTAATGTTTAATTTTACTAGGAAATCACTCACATCCCCTAGATTTCTAGTTTGATGCAGTAGATTTCTATTGGATTTGTTTGTGTCTGTGTATGTGTGTGTAAATGTGTGTGTACACGTATGTGTGGTTCAGGAAACTGAATGCCAAGGCACTCTAACACTGAGCTGCAAACCCAAGAGATTTTATTTCATTTTTGTCTTGAGATAGGGTCTTGCTAAGTTGCTGAGACTGGCAACATGTTTGTGATTCTCTTGCCTCTGCCTCCGTAGTGACTGTGATTACTGGCATGTGCCACTATGCACTTGACTCTATAGGACTTTTAATGTCTCATTTTTCTAGTTCTATAGAGAATCCTTGATCCTGTGTACACCTGCTAATTTTTTCCACATTATTTAAACATGAACCTATTAGCTTACCTAGTCTTATTTGAGAGAATTGTCTTTTGGGACAATTATCATGTTAATCTTCAAATATTTAAATTAATTTTCACTAATTTTAATTAAATTTTATTAAGACTTCCTTGGGAGCTGGGTGTAGAATACTGTAGTAGTGTACATGGTGAGCAAGGAGGCCCTCAGTTTGCTCCCAGCACCACAAAAAAGTAAGAGTGGGTGTGTGTGTGTGTGTGTGTGTGTGTGTGTGTATCAGGCAAGACTCTGGGATCTGGGTTATTGTTTTAAAAGATTTTATATTTACACAAACACAAAAGCCACCACGATTTCAAATTTTTGATCCAATCATCCTACATAAAATTTGCAAGTAAGTTTTATAACTAAGAAACAGAGTGGTAGTATATTTTGATAGCAAGCGTCAATATCGTACACTGCCGAAAATTATTAAGAATTGAAATCACTTTAGGACTCCAATCTTTACATTATGCAAGAGGTAATCTAGTAGCTGCTTTTTGTAAATGAGCTATATTTACTAAAAATAGATTTTCTCCTATTTGAGACAATTATTTCCTCCTTTTCCTTTCTTTTATAACAGTTTAGAAATCATACTATTATGTCCTATGAAAGTTTTACAGTCATCATAATGTTATTTATGTTATTTTCTCTCATTCCTTGATGGTAAGGGGATGGTCTTATAATGAGCATGGTGCATTATATTATGAGGAACCTTTATTGAAGAACTTCATTAACATGTTCCCTTTGTTTACAATATTATTTAAAAACCTACCTAAGTAATTTTCATTTCAGCAATTTGAATTTCTTCAAATTAAGCTTATATGGGTACCTATAAATATTTAGCCAAAGTTATTTTGCATGGAAAGTGCCCTAATTGCATTTTGTGTGTGTGTGTGTGTGTGTGTGTGTGTGTGTGTGTGTGTGGTGTTTGTGTGATTTGGGTGGTTGAACCCAGGGCCTCATGCCCACGCATGCTGGTATGTGCTGAAGAACTGAGCTACATACCCCGACCTTTTATTTTATTTTGAGACAGAGTCTTGCTAAGTCACCCAGGGTGACCTCAAACTTGTGACCCTTACGCCTCCATTTCCCACATAGCTGGGATTACTGCCATTTGCCATGACACTTAGCATGGCATTTTACCTCAGTGTTGGTGTCCCTGTGTTTTTTAAGTTAGTTTGTAGAACAGAATTTGAGAATATCTCATGTTTGCTGAATTTGTTTAAAAAGTTCATACATTTTTGACTATATTTTAAATAGCTACAATATTTGAATTAATATGGCTACATATTTGACATATTAAGATTGGAAGGCAAACAAAGGGTAAGTTTAATTATTTCTGGGAGGCCAACATAAGGGCTTTTACCATTTTCTCTATCTGCCATAGTTTTCTATCGTCATATGTTTGGTGAGGAGAATTTTTATGTCAGTAACATAGTTTTCCAATTTGTTAATAATTTTCTAAGACAGACTATGTCCCTTTGACATATTCTCAGCATTCAGTAACGCTTACATTTGTTGTTATCATGACAACGTATTTAATGTGAACATTATTTATGCTGTCACACATCTACTCGTCGTGGGCTACTTTCATTATGTTAGCCATCGTAAGGCAGGTTATTTTGATTTTGATAGTCACTACTGTGTTTCCCATCTCACGTCTATCCCCCATAGCAGTAATTACTCATTTTCTATTTGATTACCCAAATAAGGCATAGGTAATTTGTTATTTTTTGTGGTGCTGGGGATCAAGTATGGGGCTGCATGCATGATAAGCACACACTATGCCAGTGAACTGTACCCCAGCCCCAGAGATCCTTTTATTATTATTAACTCCATGACATGCTATATTAAATGTGAAACGTCTTAACATTCCAATTATATTTGTAAAATTCAAGAGTTTAGGCATCCAGTAATTCTATGTGAGCTCTAAAAGGTAAAATATTTGTGGCATAATACATAGCAACATGTAAAAAAAGGGGGGGCATTGATAGACTGTGCTGCCTTGTGTGTTTATCTAGTTTCACCACTTTCAGCAGAGCATCAGTGAGGAAATTGACTTTTACTATCTTTAACAATTCTCTTTTAGAAGGAATCACAATGAAAATTTAAATCATCATATTCACAAATTCTATTTACATTTTTCTTTTCTCTGAATATTTTCTTTGAGCAGTAAAATATAATTCTGTACATCACTGCTAAGAGGTATGCATAGAAACAAAATATAGACAAGGATTCTTTGGGATACCAGGTACAGTCACATTAAGTCAATCTAGCACTGCAATATATTTTTAACAAAGTCACTATTTTGATAAAATTGAGCCATGACTTAAAACAGGGTCTCTAAAATACTAATATTTTTCTCTAAAATTATCAGTTTCTCAGAGAGTAAACCAAGGACAAAGCCACAGATTAAGAAATAAAATACGAGGAACAGGCTTGCAAGTGTGTTCTTAATTTAATTTAAACATGGCCTTTATCATAAGGTAGACATGACTTTGAGTGATTTAATTATGTGCCATCAATGCTCCAGTTAAAAAACAGGGGAAGTTGCATGTCAATTACTAGTATTTAACAGTACAAGCACTAAAATAAGCAGTTGTTTAAAAAAATATAGAAATTGGTGAAATTTCTATATTTGCACCAATGGTGCAATAGAGGTGGAATAGAGGGAGACCATGCATTTGCATTGCTCCAAGACTCAGAACTAAACCAGTGAGAAGACTGCTTCTTGATAAGAAAAGAAAGGCAGTCAGAACTTAACAAAATAAAGACAGTCGAAACACGGAGGAATTTGATGTAGCACAAAGAGAAGAGGACTGAAAAGAGCTCCAGGTGTCTCTCCTGGTGAGTGGCGAGCAGAGGCGGCACCTTCTTGGTCAGCCTCCGCCAGGGCTGGCAGCTGCCAAGACCTGAGGCTCTTGGAGACCAACTCCATCAAAGAAGCAGAATCTTGTTGAGCCAATGACGGTTGAAAACTATCAACAAAAGCAATCACACTCTTCTCTCCATGCTTGAATACCTCAAGACTCAACTTCCCAGACCACCCAGCCAGACTGCCCAGGAAAACCCTGCAGCTAAAGCTGAACTCAGACTAAGAAATGCCAGGACCTTCATGCAGGGACCCCAGTGACTACATACTGCCTCATCAAGACTACTATGACTCTACAGACCAACCAGCCAGTGAACTCCTGTGGCTGCAGCTGAACTCATTCCTGCCTGCAAGGACCCGAGCTGCACTTGTCAAGACTGTGAGTTTACAAAGCATCTTAGCTGGAGCCTGTGTGGCTACAGGGACTTACATAGCAACAAACAGACCCATGGAGTTTGTGAGTTTGCAAATCATTGCTGCAGAGGTGGGGGCAGGGGGTACAGTCAGACACAACAGAAACATGAATTAGCAGACATCCCCTACAGACATTCAGGTGAAAGGAACCTAAGGTCAGCAGTTTACCATACCCCTAAAGGGTCTCCATCAATCACACACTGCCAGCAGTGGTATCTGTGAGTTGAAATAACTCAGCCTATAAACTCACACCCAGCGGTGTTTGTGTGCTACAAGCACCAAGGCCAGAGGTCAACAAGCTCTTGTGTGATCGCAGCTGCCCAGAGTAGCAGCAGAATCCCCAGGGCTATATAACTGAGCCACCCAAGCCCCAGACTCAAAACAGTACAATCTCTCCCTGCCAGAGCTTGTGCCCTAAAACCAAGGAGGCCAGGGACCAGCAGGGGTTCACCTGATCACAGCTGGGATCCCACAGGCTTGGATCTCAACACTCTCTCTGCCAGCAGTTTGGGCCTGTCGTGTTTGAATGCCAACGACTGACAGTGCACCACATGATCATAACCAGCAGACCAGCATTGGTGTCCCTGGGCCATCAAAGCTCAGCCAGCCTGGCCACAAGCTCAGAACATAGCAATCTCTGGCCTGCTCAGTTTAGGCCTAGTGGCCACAGATACTAGAAGTCAACACTCTGCAGAGTTACATGTGTTTACAATCAATAGAGCAGCGGTGGGGTCTGTGGGGCACTAAATCCTAACCAGCAGACTGCAGGCTCTGAATAGAACATCATAGTCTCTGGCTCTACAGAGTTTGGGACTGGAGTGCACCATGGCCTGAAGCCAATCAGAGACTCCTGTTTGCCTGCACTTACTAAGAACTATATCTTGTTAAAGAGGCTCTGGGGGACAAACTCAAAAGTTTGATTACATGAGATAGATTCATAGAGGCAAATATATACCCCAGCATAGGCCTTATTATAAAGCGATAAAAAATAGACACAGGACTCTCACACAAAGAGGAAGAGGATGCCAAGACAACAGAAATACAAACATGAGAACTGTGAAAACATAAGAATAAAGAACAAAGAGAAAATAATAAACTCCCACAACTCAACAATAAGGGATGCCACCAATACTGAGCTGCAGGAAATGCCAGAAAGAGAATTCAGAATTTTGATTTTCAATATGATCAAAGGTCTCACAAATGAAATCAGAGAAAATTTACAGAAAATGAAAGAACATATGGATGGAGAAATTGAGGACCTAGGACCAAACAGAGGCTTTGGGTGAAATGAAGGAGCAAATAAATGAATTAAAGACCTCAATAGAAGCCATCTCTGGCAGGATAGACCACATGGAAAATAGAGTCTCACTCTTGGAAGACAGCTTATTCAAAACTGACCACACAGTCAACAATATAAAAAAGACAATCCAACAACACGACCTGAACATCCAAGAAATACGGGACAATAGGAAATGACCTAACTTATGGATAATAGGAATTGAAGAAAGTCTAGAAGAACAAACGAAGGATATCAGTAACCTCTTCAGAGAAATAATATCAGAGAATTACCCAAACAGAAAAAGACACCACAGACAGCAGGGAAATCAGAGGATCATCAGAAACTATTTTGAAAATTTATACTCCAATAAACTAGAAAAGAGAAGAAATTGACAGATTTCTAGACACATAAACCTACCTAAACTGAACCAAGAAGATATAGAAAACCTAAACCAACCAATAGCAATCAAAGAGATATAAACAGTAATAAAAAGCTTTCCATCAAAGAAAAGGCTGTGCCCAGCTGGATTCCCAGCTGAATTCTACAAAACCTTTACAGAAGAACTAAACCAAATATTCCATAAGTTATTCTGTGAAATTGAAAGAGATGGAATTCTTCCAAACTCCTTCTATGAGGCCAGTATCACATTAATAACAAAACCAAATAAAGATACCTCAAGAAAAGAAAATTATAGACCAATATCATTGATGAACATAGATGCAAAAATTCTATAAAAAAATACTAGCCGTGCGCATTCAAACCCACATCAAGAAAATTGTGCACCATGACCAAGTTGGTTTCATCCTAGGGATGCAAGGCTGGTTCAATATACATAGATTTATTCACTCCATAAAGAGAACTAAGGATAAAAATCACATGATCATCTCAATAGATACTGAAAAAGCATTTGACAAAACCCAACACACATTCATGTTAAAAACACCGCAGAAAATCAGAATAGAAGAACTTACCTCAACATTATTAAGGCAATATACAATAAACCCAAAAGCAACGTAATATTGAGTGGGGGAAAAATTGGGAACTCCCTTTAAAATCAGGAACAAGATAAAGATACCCACTATCACCACTCCATTTCAATATAGTCCTCGAGTCTCTTTCCAGGGTGATAGACAAGAAAAGAATATCAAAGGAATTCAAATAGGAAAAGAAGAACTTAAGTTATCTCTATTTGCAGATGACATGATCCTATATTTAGAAGACCCAAAAAACTCAACCAAAAGACTTCTAGAGCTGGTTAACAAATTCAGCAAAGTAGCAAGATACAAAGTCAATCTAAAAAAATGAGTAGCTTTTCGATATACCAACCATGAATCCACTGAGAAAAAAAATGTAGAAAACAGTTCCATTCACAATAACCTCAAGAACAATCAAATATCTAGGAAATAAATCTAACCAATGAGGTAAAAGACATCTACAATGAAAATTATAAAATACTAAAGAAAGAAATTGAAGAAGATCTTAGAAAATGGAAAGATCTCCCTTGATCTTGTGATGTTGCCACAAATAAATATGTGATCCAAGGTGCAAATGAAAATGCTAGAGTATCTTAAGAGAATGTCATAGTGTAAATTGCTCATGTGCTTGGTCCAGACTGTACATATAAGGCTCACAGATGGTCTAAGAGGTGATGGTCCTGCAAATATATCATCATCTTGATTCTGGCTTCACTCAAACCTTGCAACATATCTAAGAGATAATCCTGCTATAAATGGTTCATCTCTTGTCTCAGGATGCACAAATAAATCATGTCACATGTCAGAACCTGATTCGCCCAAAAAAGGATCATCTGTGTGGTCCAGGCTGCCCTATAACGTGTAGTGCATACTGAGAGATGATGATGTGATAAGTGGTTTGTTGCCTTTGTATAGTCAGCACATGTATGTTTAATGTTTTTATCAACCTCAATCTCACTATGATGTATAATTACAATGTTCAAAATAAAGACTTAATGATGGTGATAAGGGCCCATCTCCAATGTCCAGGATATATTGTTAAGCAAAGAGCAGGCCTAAAAGGTGAGGATCCTGAAAATGACTCATTTGCTTTTTCTAGACTTCACATATAAAACTTACAACATGCCTAATTACTGATGCTACTATACATAGCTGATTTGCCCAGTTCAGGTTGAGCATAACAGTTTTCAAAATAAAGAAGAGATTTGGCTGCAAATGGCTTGTATCCCTTCTCCAAGCTGTGTGTTCAATGCTTTGAATGTGTTTAGAGGTAAATCTGCTGTGAGGGGGTTATACATAGTCCAGGCTTCACAGAGAAAACTTACAGCCTGACCAATGAGGTGAGGCTTTTTAAAATATACCATAGACATTTTTGAGGCTTCACATATAAAGTTTACAACATTTCCAAGAGGTGTCTCTACTGTAAATACCTTATCTGCTTGGTCAGGGCAACACACATGAAGGTTAGAGTGGGGACGCAGTACACGGTGCATCGCTTGGTCAAATTGCACATGGCTGCACAGCACGTCCTAGAGGTAATGCTGCTGGACACAACTCAACTGGTTGTTCCAGGATTCACTCATAATGGTTACAGTGCACCCTAGAAAAAACACTGGTGAGCATGGATTATCTATTAGAGCCAAAATGCATGTGTAAACTTTCTCATATACCTCAGGATTGATGATGCTGAAAAGGCCCATTTCCCTTGTCCAGACTACATTTGCAAAACATACAGCTGGTCAGAAAGGTGAGGCTTCTGCAAAAGGTTCATTTTCTTTATTCAGAATTCACATATAAAACTTAAAATATGCCTAACTAGTGATGCTGATATGTGGCTCATCTGCCCCATCCAGGCAGAACACAATAGATGACCAAATACAGAAGAGGAGATTGGACTGGTAGTAGCTGGGATCCTTCTTCCAAACTGTATGTTTAGTGCTTTGAACATGTTTAGAGGTGACGCTGCTGTGCGTGAATTATCTTAGTTCAAGCTTCACATAGAACACTAAAAGCCTGGCCAGAAGGTAATGCTTTTGTAAATCAATCATACACATTTTCAAGGCTGCAAGCATAGTTAGAACTTTTGCAAGAGGTGTCTCTTACTCTAAATGCCTTATCTGCTTGTTCAGAACAGCATACATGAAGATATATCTTAGAGGTAAAACTCCTGTAAGAGGCTCATCATGTCACAGGCTACAAATGAAAAACCTAGAGAGTAATAACAGGTGATGGTGCCATAAAATGCTGATCTACTACCCAGGCTTTCCGTATAAAACTTAGAGTAGAACTAAGAAGGGATGTGATGCAAATTTCTCATCAACCCTTGCTATTCTGCATGCATATATAACTGTACAGAATTCCTACGCAGTTACAATGCTGTTCATGGCTAATCTGTCTGATACAAACTGCCAATAAAATTTTGGGTCTTGCCCTCAGTGTGAAGCTGTTCTAAATGGCTCAATTATTTTTTTTCCAATGCACTTCTAAAACCTAGAACATCTCAAAGAGCCATTGCTGCTGCAGACATGTAAGGTACTGGATACATGATACATATTCCAGACTTAGAAAATGTCAAGGATTAAATGGCACTCTAAAGGACTCATCTGCAGAGTCCAGTCTGCATATGTAAAATTTAAATCATGTTTAAGCTGATAGTTAAATAAATGGCTCATCTTGTCCCAGGCTGAATGTATAAAGTGTATTACATGCCAGGAAGAGATGCTGTCTCAAAATGTACATCATTGTTGTCCAGTCTGCCCCATCAAACATAGAGTACAAGGAGTGATGATGATGATGATGCCATGCATGACTTATTGCCTTTACCTCAGCTGCACACGGAAACACTAGAGCATCTCTAAGAGATGAGGTTACGCTAGGTTGCTTATCTTCATGATTGAGCTAGTACGTATAAATGTTAAACCATGTCTATGGAGAGCTGCAGATGCAATAAATGGCTCAATATCTTTGTCCAAGATGCACCAATAAAGACTAAAACATGGCAAGGGGCCTACGGCAAACATGTCTTAGAGATAAACTAGCTGTAAAGGTCACATATAAAAGGTCCTAGACTGCACATATAAAAGTAGAAAAAAATCTGAGATCCAATGCTGTTGGACATGTGGAATTAGCCTGGACATTGCTGCCCATATAAACATTAGTATGATCCTGAGACCTGAAGTTGTGCTAAGTGGATTCTGATCTTGGTCTAACATGTACTTGGAAAGTGTAAAGCACAAATAATGGTTGAAATTACATAAAGGGCTCACCTGCATGGATCATCCTGCATGTTTATCTCTCAGAACATGCCTTTGAACAGATGGTGCTGGAAAAGGCTCACTCATGCTGTCCTGGCTGAAGATACACATATTACAGCATGTTAACAAGCGATGGGGCAGTACATGGCGCAGCTGCTTTGTCCAGTGGCACATAGCTGCACAGCACATACGAGAAGTAATGCTGCTGGGCATGGCTCAACTTTTTGTTTCAGGTTTCATTTACTATTGGTTATAACGTGTGAAAGGAAACACACTGTTGTGCATGCCTCCTCTGTTTGAGTCGGGATGCACATGTAAAGCTTCTTGTATACCTAAGGGTAAATGGTGCTGAAATTGGCCCACCTCCCTGGTCCAGGCTGCATCTATAAAGCACAGAGGTGGCCTGAAAGGTGAGGATTCTTCCAGTTGCTAAATTGCTGGATCCACACTACACAGATAAAACTGAACATATGTCTATTTAGAGATACTGCTCTACAAGGCTCATCTGCCCATTCCAGGCTGAACACAAGAGGTTGCAAAATACAGAAGAGGAGATCTGGCTACCAATAGCTTAGCGACTTCCTTCATTCTGTAAGTTTAATGCTTTGAACATGTTTAGAGGTAGGGGAGCCGCTCTGAGTAGATGATCCACTTAGTCAAGGCTTTACATAGAACACTTACAGCCTGGCCAGGAGGTGATGCTTTCCTAAATGTACCGTAGATGTTTTTGAGGCCACACATAAGGTTTAGAACCTTTGAAAATGTGTTTCTGACTGTAATTACCTTAGCTGCTTGGTCAGGACAGCACACATGAATGTTAGAACAGGTCTTAGAGATGAGGCTTCTGGAAAAGGCTCATCATCATGCTCCTAACTACACACACAACATAGAGAGCAATAGCAGGAAATGATGCCATGAAAGGCTGATCTACTATCCAAGTTTTCCATACAAAACTTAGAGCAGATCTCAGTGGTGGTGTGCTGATAATTGGCCATTGATCCTTTCTAGGCTGCACCAAGAAACCGTAGAGTATGCCTATGCAGTCATGGGGCTGTCCGTGGATCTTCTGTCTGATACAAATGGCCCATAATATTTTGGGTCTTGCTTTCAATGTGAAGTCTGACTAATGGCTCATTTGGTTATTTTCCAATGCTTTGTGGATCCTAGAACATGCCAAAGAGTCATTGTTGCTGCAGACATCTAAAACTCCTGTATACATGATACATATGCCAGGCTTAGAATATGTCAAAGATTGGATGGCTCTCTAAAGGGCTAATCTGCTTAGTTGAGGCTACATGTACAAAAATCAGATCATGTCTAAGCTGATAGGTAAGAAAATGATTCATCTTGTGCCAGGCTGCAGGTACAAAGCCTCTTACATACCAAAAAAGGAGGCTGCCTCTAAATGCACATCTGGGTGTCCCAGGCTGCCTGAACCAATGTAGAACACAGGGAGCATTGATGATACCATACATGGCTCCATTGCCTTTACTGAGGCTGCACATGGAAATATTGGACCAGGTCTAAGAGGTGATATGACTATATGTGGCTGATTTTCATGAACCATACTGCATGTATGCCTGAGAGCTGAGGATGTCATAAAGGGTTCCTTTCCTTTTCTTCAGATGTACCTATAATGCCTAGAACATGGCCAAAGGCCTACATTGGCAGAAATAGGTGACCTGGCCAATCAGTGCTGGCTGGACACAAAAGATTAGTACATGCTCACACACTTGGTACAAACAGCACTTTGAAGGATTTTAACATGCCTCAGACATAAATGTGCTATAAATGTAAGCAGTGTCTTTCTGACTGCACATATATTTCTCTTAGAAAAATGCATGAGATCTGGAGCTACTGGCAATGGGTAATTAGCCAAGACTAGCCTGCCCATATAAAGCTTAGCATGTGCCTGAGACTTCAGTTGATGCCTACAGGCTCATCATCTTGGTCCAGCCTATACAAGGAAAACTTACAGCAGGCATAAGTGGTGATACTACCAAAATTATTCACCTGCTTGGCTCAACTTACACGTTTATTTCTCAGAATATACCTCCGAGCTGATGGTGCTGGTAAAGCTTCACCTGTGTTGTCCTGGCTGAAAATACACATATTATAGCATGTGGACAAATGATAGCATGGTACATGATGTATCTCCTTAGTCCAATGGCACATAGCTGCACAGCATATCCAAGAGGTAATGCTACTGGACATGGCTCAACTGCTCCTTCTGGGCTTCACTAGTATTGATTATAATGTGCAAAAGAAAACACACTGGAGTGCATGCCTTCTCTACCTAAGTCAGGATGCATATGTGAAACTTCTCATACACCTAAGGGTGAATGGTGCCAAAATGGGCCACCTCTGTTGTCCAGGCTGCATCTGTAAAGCAGAGAGATGGCTTGATAGGTGAAGTTTTGCTATTTTTCTCATTGGTTTAAATCACCCTACATGGATAAAACTGATCACATGACTACTTAGTGACGGTGCTATACATTGCGCATCTGTTGAGTCCAGGTGGAACACAATAGGTTGCACAATTCTGAAGAGGAAATCGGGCTGCCAATGGTTCAGAGGCTTACTCCAAGATATATGTTTAATGCTTTGAACACGTTTAGAGTTGTAGGAGCCTCTGTTTAGAGGCTTCATATAGAAAATTTACAGCCTGACCAGGAGGTAATGCTTTTCTAAACATATCATAGACTTTTTCAAGGCTGCACAAAAGGATTAGAACTTTTGCAAGAGATGTCTCTGACTATAAATGTCTTATGTTCTTGGTCAAGACAGCATACATGATGGTTAGAACAAATTTTAGCAATAAGACTTCTGGAAAAGACTCATCATCCTGTTCTAAGCTACACATGCAAACATAGAAAATAATAACAGCTAATGATGCCATAAAAGGCTGATCTATTATCCAGGCTTTCCACATAAAACTTAAAGTAGATCTAACTGGTGATATGCTGTAATTGGCCATTTGTTCTTTCTAGGCTGCTCATAGAAACCATAGAGAATGCATACACAGTTATGAGGCTATCCGTGGGTCTTCTTGGATGCAAATTACCCATAAAATTTCAGGGTTTGCTTTCATCATGAAGCTTTCCCTAATTGCTCAATTCATTATTTTCTAATTCTGAAGGCTAGAATATATCAAAGAGTTGTTGTTGCTGAAGATATCTAAGGTATAGGATACATGATACATATAAGAGGCTTAGAATGTGTCAAAGATTCCATGACTCTCTAAAGGGCCTATCAACTTAGTTGAGGCTCCATGTCCAAAAGTTCAATTATGTCTAAGCTGATAGGGAAGTAAATGACTCATCTTGTGCCAGGGCAAACATATAAAACTTAAATGCCAGAGAAGTATGGTGCCTCAAAATGCAAATCTATGAGGATCAAAGATGTTGAGATGGAGAAAAGCAGTGCATTTCAGTTGCTCTGAAACTCGGAACTCAACCAGCAGAAACATTTCTTCTTGGCAAGACAAGAAAAGCAGTCAAACCTCAACATAGGAAAGATAGTTGAAATGTAGTTGAATCAGGAGCAGCAGAAATAGCAGAGGACTGAAAAGAACTCTGGGCATCTCATCTGGTGAGCACAGAGCTGAGGCAGGAGGCATCCTGGCAAGCCTGTGCTGGAGCTGGTGGCCGCTGGAATCCAGCAGCTCTTGGAGAGAAACTCCAGTAAAGAAGTAGCTAAATCCTGTGGAGCCAGTGATTGCAGAGAACCAACACATAGAAATCACATTATTCTCTCCATGCTGGAAAACCTCAAGACCACAAATCTCCAGACAGCCCAGACAAACCACCAAGCAAACTCCTGTGACTACAGTGGAACTCATTTAGACTGAAACTATACAGCCTTCCTGCAGGGATCTGAGTGGTTACAATCAGATTCACCAAGACCATGAGTTTACAAACCATTCTAGCAGGAGCCTGCCTGACTGCAGGGGCTCATATGGCAATAACCAAACTCATGGGGTCTGTGAGTTTGCAAACCATTCATGCAAAGATCCCATGAGGGATCTTCAGCGATCACCACAGGATCATCAGCAAGATTATAGCTGCCAGAGCAGTAGTGGTGTCCCCGGGGTTAAATAACCCACACCCAAGGCTCAGAACAGTACAATCTCTCTCCTAGCAGAGTTTGGATCCTGAAAGCAGGGAGGCCAAGGGCCAGCAAGGTGGCCAAGTGATAGCAGGACTTCACGTGATTGCAGCTACCAAAGAGCAGCAGTGTTCCTGGGGCAGTTTAACTCAGACAGCCATGCCTCAGGCTGAGAGCCTCATGCCTCATGCCTCTTGGCTAGCAAAGTTTGTGCCTGTTGAGCACAGAGGCCAGCAGCTGATTGTGTTTTACATGATCAAAATCAGCAGAGCAGCGGTGGTGTCCCTTGTACATTAAAGCTCAGCCAGCTGGGTCACAGGTTCAGAACATCATAATTTTTGGCCCTACCAAGTTTAGGCCCAGCGACCACAGATGCCAGATGCTAGCAGTCTGCAATGTTTCACTTTATCACACCCAGCAGAACAGCAGTGGTGTCCCTGGGGCATTAAAGCTCAGCCAGCCGAGTCATGGACTTGGAATGTTATAGTATCTGGCCCTGCTGAGTTTGGGCCTGGAGAGCATGGAGGCTTGCAGCCAATCAGAGACTGCTCCTTACCTGCACTGGCTAAGTACTATATTCTGTTAAAGAAGTTCTGAGGTACTAATTCAAAATTCTGATTATATGAGACAGATTCGTTGAGGCCAATATATAGCCCCAGCACAGGACTTATTATAAAGGAAGAATGAATAGACATAGGACTCCCACACAAAGAGGAGGATCATGCCAACACAACAGAGGTACAAACCTAAGAATCCTGAAAACGTGAAAATGAAGACCAACAAGGAAACAATAAACTCCCACAACTTCACAACAATGGAGTCACCAATACAGAGCTGTAGAAAATACCAGGAGAATTCAGAATTTTGATTGTCGATATGATCAAATATATTAGGAAGGAACTCAGAGGAATATATGTTATGAAGGAACATATAATACAGAATTTGAGGCCGTGAATTAAATGGAGATAATAAATGAAATAAAGTCCTGAATAGAAGACATCACTGACAGACTAGATCACATGAAAAATAGTCTCACTCCTAGAAGACTGCTCATTCAAAACTGAACACACAGTAAATAATATACAGAAGACAATACGACATGACCAGAATATTCAAGAAATCTGGAATAATATGTAATGACCTAGCTTTCAGATAATAGGCATTGAAGAAGGTCTAGAAGCACAAACCAAGGGAATTAGAAAACTCTTCAGAAAAATAGTATCAGAGAACTACCCAAATTTGGAAAACAATATGGACATCCACATAGAGAAGACATTCAGAACCCTAATATGACAAGATCTAAGAAGAACTTCATCATGCCACATAATAATCAAAATGACCAACATAAAGGCCAGGGAGAGAATCTTAAATGCATTGAGAGCAAAAGGGCAGGTGACATTCAGGGGCAAAACAGTAAGAATCACTCTGGACCAAACCATGAAAGCCAGGAGGGCTTGGTATAATGTACTGCAAACCCTGAAATAAAATAACTTCCAACCAGTACTGCTATATACAGCAAAGATATCTTTCAAAATTGACAGAGAAATAAAAACCTTTCAAGACAAGAAGAAACTAAGAATTCATGACTACCAAGCATAAAGCTGCCATGAAAGGTAAGAAGGCCTCTTTCAATCACTCATTTGCTTGATCCACACTACACAGATAAAACAGAACCCATGCCTATTTGCTGATGTTGCTATGCATGGCTTATCAGCCCAGTCCAGGCTGAACACAAGAGGTTACAAAATACAGAAGAGGACATCAGGCTGCCAATAGCTTGAAGTCTCCCTCCAAGCTGTATTTTTAATGCTTTGTACATGTTTAGAGGTGTATCCTCTCTGGGTGGATTATCTACTTAGTCCAGGCTTTACATAGAAAACTTACAACCTTGCCAGGATGTGATGCTTTTGTAAATGTACCGTAGACTTTTTCAAAGCTGTACGTATGGTTTAGAACATTTACAGGCTGTGTCTCTGACTAAATGCCCTATCACCTCGATCAAGAAAGCACACATGAAGGTTAGAACAGATCTTAGAAATAAGGCTTCTGGAAAAGGCTCATCATCATGTTCCAGGTTATACATGCAAACGTAGAGAGTAACATCAGGCAATGATTTGATAAACAGCCAATATACTATCCAGGATTTTCATATGAAAGAGTATATCTATGTGATAATATGCTGCAAATTGCCCTTCCTAGGCTGCACATAGAAACCATAGAGAGTGCCCACACAGTTATGAGGCTGTTCATGGCTCTTCTGTCTGATACAAACTGCCCTTATAATTTTGTGTCTTGCTTTCAATGTGAAGCTGTTACAAATGGCTCAGTTGTTTGTTTTCCAATGCATTGTGGAACTTAGATCATGTCAGTTTTTGCTGCTGCAGACATCGAAGGAACTGGATACATGATCCATATACCAGGCTTATTAAATGGCAAAAACTGGGTCATGCTCTAAAGGGCTTATCTGCATAGTCGAGGCTGCACGTATAAAATTTAAATCATGTCAAAGTTGAAAGTGAAGTAAATGACTCATCTTGTGTCAGGCACACCTAAAGCATCTTATTTGCCAGAAAATGATGCCGACTCAAAATGCACATCTGCATGGTCCAGCCTGCTTGATCCAACATAGAGCACAGAGAGAGGTGATGATGCCATGCATGACTTATTGCCTTTAATTAGGCTTCACAAGGAAATATTAGAGCATATTTAAGAGTGATTTTACTATATTTGCCTGATCTTCATGATCCAGGCTGCACCTATAAATGATAGTGCATGTATGTCTGAGAGCTTAGGGTGTGATAAAGGTTTTGTTCCTCTCTCTGACATGCATCTGAACTTCCTAGAATATAACAAAGGGCTACAGTGGTCAAAATAAGTCACCTACCCATTGCAGGCTGAACACAAAAGTTTAGAATATGCTGACATGCCTAGTCCATGATGCAATTTGAAATATTTGAACACATCTTAGACATAAAGTTGCTGTTAATGTATTCAATGTCTCCTTTACTGAACATATAAAAGTCGTAGAAAAATGAATGAGATCTGATGCAATTGGCAAGGGGTAATGAGCTCGGACCAGGCTGCCCATACAAAGCTCAGCATGTACCTGAGATCTCAAGTTGAGCCATAAAGCTCATCATCTGTCCAGCTTCTACATGCAAAACTTAAAGCAGACATAAGAGGTGATACTACTTAAATGGTTCACCTGCTTGGTTTATCCTACATATTTATATCTCAGAACATGCCTCTGAGCTGATGGTGCTGGAAAAGCCTCATCTCTGTTGTCCTGGCTGAAAATACACATATAACAGCATGTTAATAAGTAGTGATGCAAAACATGGCATGTTTCTTTGTTCTAGTTGCACATAGCTACACAGCATGTCCAAGAAGTAATGCTGCTGGACATGACTCACCTGCTTGTTCCAGGATTCACTAGTAATGGTTATAATGTGCCAAAGGAAAAATGCTGGCATTTGTGGCTTCTCTATTTGAGTAATGATGCACATGTAAACCTTTTGGTATACCTAAGTCTTAATGATGCTGAAATGGGCCTGCCTCTCTTGTCCAGGCTGCATCTGTCAAGTATTCAGCTGGCCTGAATGGTGAGGCTTCTGCCAATCGTTCAGCTGAACACAAGAGATTGCAAAATAAATAAGAGGAAATAGGGCTTCCAATGGCTTGAAGTCTTCCTCCAAGCTGTATGTTTAATTTTTAAACATGTTTAGAGGTGTACCTGCTGGGAATGGATCATCTACTTAGTTCAGGCTTCGGATAGAACACTTACACCCTAGTCAGGAGGTGATGCCTTTCTAAATGTACCATAGACTTCCCAGGCTGCACATAATCTTTAGAGCCTTTACAAGAATTTTCTCTCACTCTAAATGCCTTATCTGCTTTTGGGGACAATGTAGTTAAAGGTTAGAACAGATACTAAAGGTGACACTTCTGGAAAGGGCATATCATAATGTTCCAGGCTACACAGGCACATGTAGAGAGTATAACAGACAATGATGTCATAAAAGGCTGATCTACTATCCAGGCTTTCCATATAAAACTTAGAGTAGATCTAAGTAGTGCTGTGCTGTAATTGGTCTTGTTCCTTCTAGGCTGCATGTCCAGACCGTAGAGAATGCCTATGCAGTTATGCGACTGTCCATGTCTTTTCTGTCTGATATGAACTGCCCATAAACTTTTGGGCAGTTTTGGTCTTGCTTTCAATGGGAAGATGGTCTAAATGGCTCAGTTCATTATTTTCCATTACATTTCTGAAGCCTAGAACATGTCAAAGAGTACTTGCTACTGTAGATATCTAAGGTACTGGGTACCTGATACAGATACCACTCTTACAAAATGTCAAAAATTAAATGGCACTCTAAAGGGCTCATCTGCTTAGTCAAGGCTGCATGTATAATTGTTAGATCATATCTAAAATGATAGTAAAGTAAATGACTCATATGATATCAGGCTGCACACATAAAACTTCTTACATTCCAGAAATGGCATGCCTCATAATGTACATCCACCTAGTCCAGCTGCCCTATGCAATGTAGAGCACATTGAGAAGTAATGATGCCACATGTGGATTATTGCCATTACCTAGGCTACAAGTGGTACTACTAGATAATGTCAGTCGGGTGTGATGGCACACACATGTAATCCCAGTACTTGGGAGTGTGAGACAGGAGAATCATGGGTTCAAGGTCAGCTTGAGCAACTTAGTGAGGCGTTGTTTCAAAATAAAAAATAAAAATA
>PVJS01003713.1:31901-73856 GCA_004027185.1 Glis glis | reverse complement strand
TACTGGGGATTGAATCCAGGGGCATTCTACCTCCGAGCTACACCCCCAGTCCTATTTTTTAGTCTTTATTTTGAAACAGGGTCTCACTAAGTTGAGGAGGGCCTTACTAAGTAGCTGAGGCTGGCCACAAACCCAGATCCTCCCGTCTCAGCCTCCCAAGTACTGGGATTACAAGTGTGTGCCACCATGCCCGGCTGCTAATTCTCTTTTAATGTCATTTCCTTTGCCCTGGAAAGACTCATTTTCCACAGTTAAGACAGCTTCAGAAAGCGTGTTCTCAGGGCCTTCAATTACAGAGAAAACTCGGTGGGTGGGTAGTTTGCTTGCATAATAACAGGGGAACACAGCAGTGAGGGTCATTAAATAATAGATATGTAAAGTCTAATTTCAACATTTTATGTTCAAATGATTTTAAAATGCAAGGATAATAAATAATCTAGAATTAAATGATTATTTGCATTTGGACTCTACATAGCTCCAACTATATTTGCCATTTAACTAAATATTCAATAACAATACCTAATTATTAGGATTACAGTTATAGGAAAATAATATTTAAAATCATCCCTGTATATGTTAAATGAAAAAATAGATTAAACAATCATCTGACAATACCTATTTTAGTCTGAAAAAAGGAGGGGGGAGCTCAGGGAGAAACACTTAAAGGTGTGGATAGAATATAAACAAGCTATCAGACTATCCATTCCAACTAAGCCCAGTGTGGTTACTCCTCAGCCTTGAAACATTGCCTTGTTCAAACACTATGTTCTTGTAGGTCATAGAAATAAGGTGCATTTTCTCCAAAGGAAAACAGATTGAAAATTTATATGTCTCCCATCACATCCTATTCTCTTAAAGAGCCAAAGCAAAATATATGGCAGAACTAATGTAAGGCCCAGTATTTTTATCCCTATGTATGTGGATCTATAACTGTAGCAGTAAAACTTTCAAAATCAAATGACCCTTTTTATGTCTACTTTTATTTGTCCTGTATTCCAATTGCAAAGAAAGTCTATAAAACAGTTATACCCTGTAACTTGTAATATTCAATTCAAGTTGTGAAAATAATGAAGGAATGACTGCAGTATAAAAATAGTTTTGTCTATGACCTTCATGAAAGAAAGTAAAAGAACTTAATTATTAAAAGAGACTACATTAATAAATAAACTTTATCTGGACTTAATTTGTAGGTAATTAAAAACAGAATCCAGGATATTCTTTTTTTTGGTGCAATTTTCCTTCTAATCAAGTGCTTTCTAAGATTTTTTTGTGTAATGACAAAGCTTAATTTATTCAATTAATTTCAAAATCTTCATTGCACTATATCTTATTTAAAGTTTAGCATTCCCTTTAATATTTTCATAATTCTTAAGAGATAAATGAATGGATAATGTTTTATTTGATTTTAATTTCTGAGCAGGTGACCGTATTGCATGATTAGTAAATAAGCCTGATTAGGAACACATGAATAGAGTATAATGTTGTGAGCAAATGAACCCACACAGATTAGTGTGCAGTACATTGCACCAACATGCAAAACCATGATTGTATTGCACGGGAGCTAGTTGCAAAAATTATGTAATTAATAACATTGATTAAAATTCAGATTACTTCTACACATCAAAAGAACATGTTTGCAAAGTTCCTCCTCAGATTTTTCCAGAGGTTTTTTTTTTTTTGTGTGTGTGTGTGTGTGTGTATGTTTGTTTGCTTGCTTGCTAGCTTCCTTCAATTATTTATTGGCCCAGAACACAGCAGTTTTAACCACTTGTTACAGATCTGCCACTAATGTTCTTCCTGAGCTTGTCTTATCTATGGCCTAAACAGTTGAATTGGCTAATCCCTAAAGCCATTTTTTAGATCTATGACTCAAGAATACTTGAATTAGATTATAATCTCTCGATCTTTTCCCATTACAAAATGGTATGTGTTTCCACACCTTGTGCTCTATTCCTCACAGCAGTCGAGTTGACTAGGCTAGTCCATAATTCAACTTGCAGGGAAGAGTTGACATTCATGGAGTAGCTAGCCTCCAAGATGCTTGCTGATAATCCTTCCTTTTGCTATATATTATCTTGTATTATTCCATCACAAAATGAATCAAGACTATTCCTGTATGACCAATAGAATAGGGCAGAAGTGACAATGTGTGACTTCCGAGCCTTGGTCATAAAAGGCATCACAGCTTCCACTTTGGTTTCTTGGGTAACACGATCTGGAGGAAGCCATCCGCCATGTTGTGAGGGCAGCAGGCTACCAGCCTTGGAGGTGGATTCTCAGCCCAGGCAAGCACTCAGATGACTGTAGTCCTCTGACTTCAACCACATAATCCCATTGGGTTATGTCATGCTCTTGCTGAATACCTATCCTAAAAGATCTGCAAGCATCATACATGGTGGTTTATATCATTAATTTTCAAGTAATTTGATGCATAGCTATAGTAATTGGAATACAGATAAGTGGATGGTAGTAGGAGGAGGAGAAAATTATGATAGGAAAGGACAAAATAGTTTCCTATCTTATTGATTCTGTGTCACCCTAAAGCAAATGCATTAGATTTTCTTTAAAACATATATTCAAAACATAGCAGGCACCCAATATTCTAATAAGTTTAATGGTCTGTGTTTGTAAAAAAAAATCTAAGTCACTAAGATGTAACTGATGCTCTTAAGGAACTCAAAGTGAGATGGAAGAGGCAGCTTTTGTACTAATGGTCCCAAAAGCACCCTAAAGCAAATGGTCTCCCTTCTCGCTGAGCAATAGGAACAACTCCTAAACAATAAGGACTTCTTCAGTTGAAGCACTCTGCCCTGCCCAGTCTTCTAAGAAATGGTTATTGTTCTTTGAAACTTTCAAAGTAGAAAATCAGGAGGAAAGTAGATGGACCAAAAGAATAAAGTCAAGTGGAACAGGGTATGTGGAAAGATCCCTGGGGAATTTAGAAGAGAGAGAAGCTGAGCAGGTGGGGTGAGAGAAAATAGGAAGGCTAGAAAACATGAATGGAGGGACACTAGGTATTAGAACTGTCTAATATTCTCTGATAGAGGTTAGTAAAACTGAGATTTCCTTCATTGGATTTCTTTTGCCCTCGTGAACTATGCATTGTTTAATGCTGCTATTCCAGCACTACATGCATTGTAAGTTATCATAATTATAAAAGTAAGAAAGTGTGAAATGTACTTCAACAGAGTGTTCTGAGGGTACTACAAAAGGAGCTACCAGCTGACCCAGAGCAGTGACCGGGAGTCACATAAAGTAGAGTTAGAACCAGGAGTGACCTGTAGGGCATGGAGGTGGGAACCCACATAGTTCACTCCTGAGAGTGGAGGAGAAAGCAGAAGAGTTTAATGGATGGAGAGAGGCAGAGAAAAAATGTGAGGGTCTGTCGACCTTGCCTTTATCTTCTGCTGGTGGTTCTCAAACATGGTCTGTGGAGACACCGTTTCAAAGTTCCTTGGGGGTTAAACCTTGAGCGCATTGAAAGTCTACTGAATCAACATCTTCACAGACATGAGTCCACCCAGGGAGACTCATGAGCAACCAGGTATGAAACTTCTGCTGAGGGAATGTGATACCACGGGAAGATTTTTGAGCGAGAAAATAACAGAATCATGGATGTCATGTCCAAAGCTCATTCTGGCCACAGTACAGATGATGTGACAGAGGGGAAAAACCAGCAAGCTAGGAAGCAAGGATGGAGACTTCTCAATAATTCTGGTGGTAAACAATGAGGATCCTAAATCAAGGCAGTAGTACTGGTAGGTAGAGAAAAGGAATGGGAAAACAATTTGGTTTAGCATCAATCAATATTTGAGATTGATAGGCTATGGAGCACATAGCTTCATGTTACAACTACTGAAAAGAGCTTGAAATCTAAACATGACTAACTAAAGAGACACACTGAAAATCATTCACACACACACAATTAGACCATCAAATACAAAGACTGGAAATCTGACATTAGATCATTTCTCCTATAAGTGAGAAGTACCACCAGAAAGTTAGAGCATAATGTTAAAGATTAACACTTATCTTAATGACTTCACAATTTTGCCTACAATAAAGAAAAGTTACATTGATTTGGAAGAATATTGGCCATCACCTAAATCTTTTGGTAAATCTTTTCAAACTCAAAACCTAAACTTCCACTCAAATTAAACATTGATTTTGTGCATGGTAGACATTTCCAGTATAGAAGAATATCTGAATATTTTGAGACATTAGGAACAGAGACTATATCTTGTTATGTACACCGTGCTTATCTTTATCTATTTATTGATCAAATACTTAACAAGGCACTTGCAAAGTGCCCAGAATTGCTCTACACTTAATGCACAATTCTTAGTGCACAATTTGTTCCTCATAAAGGTTTGTAAGGTATGTATTATTATGTATCTTATGTAGAGTTTCTCCATTTTATAGAGAAAGGAACTCAGGCACTGAGCAGTTAAGTAACTGGCCCTGACTTACACAGTTAGTAGATCCAACATGAACCCAGGCAGTCTGGCCCCGAATCTGTTCCCTTAGGCACTTCTATAGCATATGCTTCCTCAATATTTACTGAGTGAAAGAAAGAATGAATGGTTTGCTACATGGTTAGTAATTTCATTAAACAAATATTTTTGAGTTCCTATTTCGAGACAGGAATTTTATTTTACCATCTTTTCAGTACGATCATACCTTAGGCAATGAAAATCATACACATTACTGATGGTAGTAGCTGCAGAGCAGGATTTTGCTAAGCTAAGTCCATGAAACCATTATCTTCAATGCAGATTCCATGTAAATTGAATCTTCAGGAATTCTTTTTAAATATCATTAACTTAGGAGTTATTTTCTATATTTGTTTTTAAAGTGAATCTTTGACCATAGATATTCAAAATCAATATTGACTATTAATAGCAAAATTGATTACCTTTTCTGTATAAAGGGAATTTCAAATAGATAAATGGAAGGTAGTTTAGAAACTGGAAATTTAAGAGATATCATTTCCATGAAGTGATACACTCAAAAAATAGACGTCTTCCAGGAAAGAAAAAAATCTAAAGATGTAATATATATTTATTGATTGACCTGATTAACCACCTCAAAATATTCTGGCTGTTTAGGAAGAGCAGAAGCAACTACAATGAAATATCAGAATATAATTAGGAGGTTACAGAAAGACCTGGTATCATGAATAGGGAAATAAAATTTCACTCTGAAAACCTGACACATGGCCATTATCTTGAACTTCTATTTGGTTGTTTTATATATAGATGATAAAGGAATCTTTAAAAAGATAAAGATAGAACTCACTGGTTTGCTGAGAGAAGAGTTCTTATGATCTTACTTCCCAGTTAATCCACAGAACTTTTCATGCACTTTTCAGACCCATTTTACCAGTCTTTGTTTCTGTGGACAATGAGTATTAGAAAATATATGTATTAAGAGGGTTCTTAACAGTAAATTATTGATAGCCCAGAAAGCAATGTTGTCAGTTATATCACAAATAAAATTATTCTTAGATATCTTTCCTCAAACTAGCAATCTGAAAATAATACAATAAACTCATCTCATGGCTATTATAATTTTACAATTTTTATTGTCATCTCTCATGGGTAACTTTTTTAACCATTGCCTCATTAAAATTGTTCAGTTGAAGAAGTAGAAGAACATACTTTTTTATTTCCCTGGAATATTTTGTGCTACCTACTTATCTGGAGAACTTTGAAGGAGATTTTTCCACAACAATGAATACAAGGTAGCAATTTAGTATCTGGTCTATAACAAGAATTATTTATAACAACACTGAATAATGTATAAGTTTTGACTGTGACAACAGTAAGACATCTTTGGATAGCAATAACGAAGGAGCATTATTCTAGGACACCTTAGCAGTCTGTGAAAGAAATTCCAGCCTAATAGAGTTATGAAAAAAATATCAAATATAAATGAGTTAGTTACATGAACAGGGGGAAGCTCTAAGTGGCTCCAATATCAAGGGAGCTCTGCAATGTGGGTGGTTATATTGTCTCCTAACTATAGTATGCTAGTGTTGAAATGATACCTGATAAGCGCTTTAAATTAGATCAAATGAATTTGAGATATTTTTCTCCTCCTTCCATTTATGATGAACTTAGGTATTTTGATAAGGACAAATGGGTTTATAAAACTATCATCATTTCTAGTCTTGTTACTTAGATTTTTTTAACTTTACTTTTCCCATAGTAAATTCTTCTTTTAAGAAGTAGTTATTTTACCTGTATTTTCCACTGCAAAAATAGTTGTAGTTCATGCAATTCAGAATTAGAAGCTAATTAGTATTTTAATATTCATAATTGATATCATTTTAATATTTTAAAGTTATTTAATGTGCTTTACTTTTTCACATTAATAATTAATAATACTTTTAATATTAAAAAGTCATTATGATATTCAGTTAAAGGCTTCAAAACAGAGAGTCAATTTCCGGATTATATCCAGAACTAACAGAGTAGGTGGTTTCTTGATCAAACAGCAACCTTTTCTCATTACTCTTAAATATTCTGAGGACTGTCTAGGTATTGTTGGTTCTTCACCAACCGTGTAGACTTCCGGGTTTAAAACAAGAATAGATTGCTGGTTTTTCCATCTCTTTCTCCTTCTCTTATTTTTTCAGTTAGAATTTGCTACTGATTTCCCTGGTTTTTTTCTCCTAACTGTTTTGGGCACAATTTAGAAGCACTTCCTATTTTTTTTTTCCCTTACCAGGGCCTCTTCTCTAGATTGTTTTCTAAAAGGAAAAGACCATACTTCCACGAAACTTTACCATTGTTATAATTCTATAAAGCAGACAG
This sequence comes from Glis glis, assembly GCA_004027185.1. NCBI lineage: Eukaryota > Metazoa > Chordata > Mammalia > Rodentia > Gliridae > Glis > Glis glis. Next base: position 67,038 of record PVJS01003713.1, on the reverse strand, counting down.
AAATAATCAAGCAAATTCCAGTGGGGAAAAAGGTCAGTATTACCATGATGTATTTCAGGATCATGGGATGAAAAGTTGATGCTATTTTAGATAATTAATATATTTTCTCAGTGATGATTTCTTTTCCCTCTAGAATGCTGAAGCAGGGCTTGATAAAAGAGCATTAAAACTCAATTAAAAGAAAACAAATGTGGATGCCCTAAGCCAGGCCTTATATATACGTTGACTCAGAAGGCTTAGGTACAAAGTTAATCACCTCAGAAACACAACTCCGCTGCTTGCTTTCATTTCACACCCAGGGAGCAGACAGGAAAATCCCAAACGGAGGAGATATACAAACAGGTGTCAGTATGCACACGCTGCTACCCTGGGGCGGGGTATGTTGCATATTTGTGTACATAGTACATGAATGTGTGCAGAGCAAGTGGGGATTAGAGCTGAAATGCAGCATAACGAAATACACTGCCACAGAGAAAAGACTTTACGGGAGAAACAAGGTGCAAACCACCTTTTAGAGTGTGCTTTTATGTGACATGCCACAGTGTTTTCTAATTATTATAATGTGAAAATCATTAGAATAAATAGAAACAAATTTACTTTCCTCCCTGATTCCTAATTACAATATACAGGCCACAGATAATAGCCTTTTTCTGTTGTCACTATTTAGCAACTTTGAGTCCATTTTTTAGCAATCCACCCTCTCCATTGTATGATGCTATAAATTGTAACACAATTCAGTGCATCAGTGTGTAATTTTCCCCAAGGTTTTATAAAAATCATTAATATGAAACATTAATGTGGAGGGCCACTAGGCCTTTTTTTATTAAGAGTTTAAATCTATTGACTTGTAACTGGCTTTTAAAATGACATTTTTCCTTGCTGCCTTCAATTCAGTCCAAATTTAAAAAAAATAAAAAGATGCCAGATGTCATGAGGCCAATAAGCAGGTGGGCCGAAGCTTCTGTACCAATTCAAACTGGCACCGCATCAAACCTGGTGGGTATAACCTTTAATTCACTGCTTCCCTGGCACCAGATCTAGTGCCATCTGCTCAGCCTTGCTAAGCTGTGCTTGTTTCTGTGCAGGGACGATGCCAGCAATGCAAACTGTCTCCTACATGTGCAGGGAATCATCAGTGCAACTAGTTTTCCGAGACCCATATGGTGGCATCTGTGAACGCACACTGTCAGCATGGCTGCCTGTACCACCCTTCGAGCTTTAAGAATGGGAGCAGAGAAGGCCAGTTTGTAATCCACCATAGAGAGCCAGGAGGAAAACTTTTTGCTTCATTCTGAGTGCTTTTACTGAGGTCTTTTGCAGGGAGCACCAAGGCATTGAACACTTGACTTTAGCGCCAAAGCCAAGAACTTCCCCCGCCCCAAAGCCTCTGTGCTTATCATAGCCAGAAGCCCCTGGTGTGTTTACTAAAGAAGCCTGAATCACAGGAACCAACGCTCCCCTCCATTTCTGCACCTACACTCCAGAAGGCTATCTTTAAAAGAATTCTCTTTTATTTCCCTTGAGATTTTAAATACTAAGATTCAGACAGATATGGGAAGGGGGCTATCTTGTCCTTGTAGAAAACAAATAAAGATGGGAGAAGAGATTGGTCTGTAACTGTCTACACTCAGCAGCCTCAGAGGTACTGAGCAGTTTTGAACTGTGTTCCTTTATGAAGAACGAGCCTTCATCTACATGCTCATTTTACATTCTTGCTTAGTACTGATGAGCTAAATTGAAGGATGGACGGGTGCGTGCGCGCACACACACACACACACACACACACACACACACACACAGCTCTGCCTTGTGGAATGGCTAGGGAGAAATAAGATACACATGTGCAGTCAATTACCCTAGAGCCCATAGCTCCCAGGCACAGAGTTGAGTTTCTAGTTTCACGCCTATGGGTAATTCCTCACTCAGTTCCGAATGCCAGGACAAATACTCTGGGCCTGCCTTCCAGAGGGCTTAGGACACCCTGATCACTGCTTTGTTGCTGAACAGACAAATACAGACATTTTTTTCATTATCTATTTATCATACTGACTACAATTTCCATGAAAGGAAGAACTTTGCCTACCTTGCCATTCTAAATCTATCTTCTAGTAAGGTATCTAATATTTAGTGGTTATTCAACAAATACATAACAAATTAACTTATACCCAGAGAAAATGCTGCTTTTAGATAGTCTAGGAGAAAAATAATTTTCCAGAAAAATATATAAGATATAACAAGTGGTTAATACAACTGAATTGTTATTAATAGATAATAATACACATGAATGGTACTATTTACTGCTTACCAACTCTGTACTGAACACTTTGCAAAGAATTTTACATTCTTCATCTTATTTTATAATTTTAGAAACCGTATTAATTGCTAATATGACCCCTATTGTACATATGAGAGAACCAGGTCTGGGAAGTTTATCTAACCAGCATTAGAGCAGGAGTCAAATCTAACTCTGTCTGACTCCAGAGCCTGAGATTTTAGTCACAACATTAAATGGTCTCTCCTCTATCAAAATATTTGGTAAATTCAGTCTAAATCAAATGAAAAAAAGTGTCAGACAAATAGGTGTATGTTTCTACCATATGTTAGGTTTTGTTTCAAAGTTTCCTATTTGTTAAACTATTATTATCATGACTAAGGTAAGGATTTGAAGCAGGTATGCATTTAACTTTACTTTTAATTATTTCAAATTCTTTCACATCATATCATATATAAAACGTATGCATCTCACTAAGGACCCTAAAGTTCTCAAGTACAAAAAACATAATTCTCACTCTGTTAACACCCATTTCCGACGGTTACATTTCTGCATGTTTGGGAACTCCTGACTGCTGTATTAGTGATCTCCATACCATCTGGCAAAGTAAAGATCTTATAACACAAGACAGAATCACTGAGGGAAAGGATCCTGAGAATTGCAGTGCAATACTTGTCACACATTTGAGAATGCTCATTCACCTGATGCACCACAACCACTAAAATTAGGGAGAGAATATATTTCCTAAACATAAAGTTCCTGAAAAAAGTATTACTTATTATTGATATTAGCTATGACTGTATACAGTGAGATCATTGAAACAACACAATCAGAGCCTAATAGATTGCTTCTGTGAGGGAATGAGTTCTATGAAATTATAGTTTGTTGAGTTCACACATATGGAGATGCTACTTTAACATGCTAATGGATTCCCTTTTGACCATTTTTGTCATTTCTCTTTTAAGATTAGTTCAAATCCATCATCTTCCTCGCCCTTTATCCTCACCCTTCTCCAGTTCATAAGTACACTTTTTTTTGTGGTGCTGGGGATTGAACCCAGGGGAATTATACCTCTGAGCTACTCCCCTAGCCCTATTTTATTTTTATTTTGAAACAGGGGCACGCTAGGTTGATGAGAGTTTCACTATTTGCTGAGGCTGTTCTCAAATCTGTGATCCTCCTTTCTCAGTCTCCCAAGTATTGGGATTACAAGTCTGTGCCACCACGCTGGCCTTTTTTTTTTATTTTAATGACAACAGGAGGAAGGCAGGAAGGCAAGAAAGAAGAACAGAAGTGTGGAAGGAAGGAAGGAAGGAGAAAGGAACTGAATATGTTATCACCTGCTATAGAGAACATATCCAGCAGAAATTCATCCAAGAGTCTAGTCTCAAATGTGTACTTCTTCTCAATAATTGGCTTTACTAATGCTAGAGAGATATTAGAACAAGATGGAAAGGTCAGAGGATAGTGAGATTTTTTAAAAAGCCAAATGGATTATAAAAAATAAAACTAAATAGCAGATCATATACACTGAGAACAGAAAGGAGGTCCCTGTACATCCAGGATCGGGGCTAGCCACTATGTGCCCTTTCAGAACATGCCTAGTCTCAGGCTGCAGTAACTTTTCTAGTTTGCTGAATTGCTTCAAGGATCAAATAGTATACTGGATATGATGCTGCATTGTTCGATGTGTAAGGCAACTTTTATAAGCATTATTATCATTCCTTATTGCTGGCCATGGCCCAAACACTTTCATCAACAGGAAAGGGCCAGGCAAGACTCTCTTCATCAGGAAAATCAGAGTCCAAATGGCAGATGCCCAGAAAATGACCACTTTGCACATTTCAGTTCCACCTCATCTCACTCCAGAGCTGCCAGGTCAATTGACTTGAGCTTCCTAAGCTGAAATCAGCACATTTTGGGTCTCAGTGACCACAGTCCTCATTTACATTCAAGTAGGTCTTGTAACTTGGAATCTCTTCAGAGTTTAAACCTCAGTGGAAAATCTTGACCAAGATCCATGGGAGATTAGATATCACACCAGTGAACCTCCCTAAGGTGGCAGAACTGAAGGCATCAGCCAGTTTTGAAGCACTGTCCTGCCTGCCCACACCAGCCCTGTGTCCTACAAAGCAGACCACCTAGTCTCTACACACAGAAGCCTGGGGCTGGGGGCAGGGCAAAGAGACTGTGCTCTGTCCTCCAACCTCCATTGCACTATTTTGGCTTCCCTGAAACTTCCAGTAGGTACCTCCTCACCCCACTGCTTTTAGACTCTTCATAAAACCAGGCATGAAATGGCACCAGCTCTGCCAATTCCAGAGGCAACACAGAATGAAAGCACATGCTCATTCATAAAAACAACATTACATGAACACAGCTGAAAACCTGCTTACCAGACCCATTATCTAAGCACTTTCTTCTTTCTAACCTTTGTAATAGCTTCATTGGATAGATGTGAAAATGCTCGGGGAAGTGTCAAGGCCTACTTAGGACACACAGGGATAAGTGGCAGAGATGGAATTTGAATCTGGGTTTCCCCACTATCTATACTTGAGCTCTCCAACCCAATGCCCGTGCTGTGTGCACACTGGGGGAGAGGTAGTATGGAAGACTAGAAGTCAGAGGCTTCTCATGGTGCATCATGCAAGACTTTTTTACCTGAAGGTTCTTTGTGGGGAAAAAAAGTTTATATTAAAACAAGCAAGATGTATTATGGAGCAGAGAACTATGAGAATATGATCTTTTAATTTAAAAAATGACATGATTAAAGAATCTGTGTGCATATCATAGCCACCTTGTCATGGTGAGAGCTCCTGCCCTTCCTTCTGCCAGAGGAAGGCAAACCATGAATTTCACAAAACACCCTGACTCATGCTAATAGACTTTTCTGTAAATGATTGGTTCTCAAATCTGCCCACATATTAGTATATCAAAGTTATATTTTTTAAAAATGTCCATGTGTAGGCTTCACACACAAAGATTTTTATTTAATTGGTCTGGATTGGTCCCAGGCATCAATGTTTTCTTAAATTTTCCTCAGCTAGAGATGAGAACTTCACAACAAAAATCAAGAGTGATACTATAATTTAAATAAACTTGATTTAAATTAATTCTTCTTAATCACTCAACACATGTTCATTGTATGGCAACCTGAGCAGGGCACTGTGATTGGGCACAATGGTACTTGTAAAAATTACATGAATTCAGTCTGACGTGTATCCTGTAGGCATGAAAGACTCTCTTAATTGAGCTGTTTCAATATTTTTCATTGTCATTTCTGTCCTCAGACAGATCGCATTCAACAACAGTGTGGATAGACTTTTTACATCCTCACCTCGAGATGGAAGCAAACAAAATAGTGGTAAGAAACAAGATAATTCCATCCTGTTGTCATTGAGAGACAAAGTTACCATAGAACTAGTGCTGGGTAAAGGCAAAATTAATTTCAGTCCCTTTGGAAAAATACCCAGAAGTGGTATACCTGGATCATATATGGTGGGTCCATTTCCAATTTTCCGAGAATCTCCACAATGATCTCCATAGTAGCTGTACTAATTTGCAATCCCAACAACAGTGTAGAAGAGTCCCTGTTACCCACATCCTCACTAGCATTTATTGTTGTATGACTTCTGATTGGGGTTAAATGGAATGTCAGTGTAGTTTTGATTTGCATCTCCCAAATTGCTAATGATGTTGGACATTTTTTCATGTATTTATTAGCCATTTCATATTTATAACAGCACAATTCACAATAGTCAAATTATGAAACCAACCTAGGTGTACATCAACAGATGAATGGATTACAAAATCTTGTGATATACACACAATAGAATTCTACTCAGCAATAAAGGAAAAAATTATGTCATTTGCAGGAAAATGGAGGGACCTGGGGAACATTATGCTAAGTGAGATTAGGCAGTCACAGAAAGTGAAGGGTCATATGTTTTCTCTCATATGTGGAAGCTAGGGTGTAATCGGGATACCAGAGAGAATTCAGATAATGGCGGAGAAACTCCAGAAGAGCCAGGGAGGTGGTCTAGGGGAAGTGGGGAGGAGGAAGAATCAATGAAGGAATCACTTCCATTGACGTTATGTATATCTGTGAGAATGCCAATGCCAATCTCAATCTCAATATCCTGTATGGGGAAGAGAGGGAGTGGGGAGGGAGCTGGAGGAAAGCCCAAGTGCTGTGTGAATGGATGTCACTATCATAATGGATGTCACTTACATTATGATGTAAGACTATAATGTACCAAGAAAAGTATAAGAAATAAAGGCAAAGTTGAGCAAAGGTAACAGGGAAAAGAATAAAGGAATGGGATATGATGTAAGAAATGAGTGTCCTGCGTGTCCTGCTGAGAATGTGTCCCCCTCCCCTGCACACACACAGACTGAGTTCTGAATTCCTCTAGGTAAGGTATTGAATGATCACTAGGCCATGTTGAAGTAGAAGATGATGATTATTAGCATATTAGACATCTGTGCCAAGCCAATCATTGCAATGACACTGGAGGCAAGGGAAAGAGAAAGAACAAGAAAATGAGAGAGAGAGAGAGAGAGAGAGAGAATAAAAAAGTTACCAAAAAAAGAATAACAGAACTTATTCTTTAATAACTGAAAGAAGTTGTAGTTTGTGGTAATGTTGACAGAAGACTTATGAATCTCTACAGAGATTGATAGTGTCTTGTCCAGTTTCCAACATTTATAAAAGGGTATTTTGCAGAATTTCCTCATGGTTTCAGGACTCACTCTACCTTCAAGGTCTCTGTTTGCAAGTGGGAATTTGAGGCTGCCTGGTAAGCTGGATGACATACTTAACCCAAGCATTGAAGTACATCCTGTGTTTCCTTAGGTGATGGCTGTTACACCATTTGGAGCATTTCTATGTGTGAAGCACTGTTCTAAATGCATTTCATGGATTAAACCATTTCATCATTGCTGTAGCCTGTTTCACAGAGACTGTGAGCAGCAGCCCAAGCAAGCACTGCTCAGGCTCAGAACTCCCTGCAAGAGACGCCCTGCTGTGAGAGGCAGACTTAGCTGACAGCCTGCAGCTGTCATTCTTGGGGAATCTATTGCAGCTCTCACTCTGAGACCACTCAGTCCCTGGACTGTTCCCAGCCAATGACTAAACACAGTGGGGATAACAGAGCCAAGATATTAGGTCCAACACAGGACTCCTCTAATGGGCAATATATGCTTGGGGACTCCTGAACAGACTGGCCAAGGTTTTTTTTCCAAAACTGCCCTGCAGTATGAGAGTTTTTCTACACAATTCATTCTCTCTACTCTTCTTTCCAGGCTATCAGACTTGCATTATGATCTGAAAACTCTCCATGCCCATTCTTGCTCCATGTCCCTTTTGGACTACACAGGAGCATCCCCCAATATCTTACACATGAAATCTGTCTTGCATCTGCTTCTCAGAGTACTGAAACTGATGCACTTTCAATAACCATATTCAACAGAGAGGTTTGTTAAACACAACTAACAGTCTCATGACCACGAAGTAGAGCTGGCATGTCAATCCAGGCAGAGTGATTTCAGAGTTGTTTCACTTAACAATTACATTGTTTCAATTTTCCATATTAAAAATTCCTGTGAGGAAAGGGAGTAGGATCTCAGCCACATCCACTCTTAGTTGACATGGGACCAAGATGGATTTGAGAGATACAGCAAGAAAAAAAAAGGCCAGTGAACTCACTGGAAAAATATTCATCCTGACTGGGGGAATGGTGTTATCCATGCTGGGCTGCACTCAGCTCTCAGGTCAGGGAGTCAGAAGGGTTGGAGATTCAGGGGGCTGAAGAAAATATGCCCAGTATCATCAGCTGCTGAAAATTGTAACTTGTTGATCACACATTATTCAATGCAATGAATGGTGGAGCTAGAGGAATCTCTTGGTTTTTTGCCAAATTGCTTGCAAGCCCAGAACCATCTTATCAAAAGCAATAATGTAGAGTAGACCCATAGTGCTCTGGCAGGAAGTGAATTTGAGTTTGAGTTCAAATCTCTGCTCTCTATTATCAGAATTACACTATAATATTTAACCTCAGGGAGATTCAATTTTTGCCTCTGGATTCTAGAGATAATTGTATTTTATGAATTGTAAAACATCCAATGAGATAATAAAAATTTCTGTGGTGTATGGTAGTAGTAAACTCTACAAACGTGGATTAATTTTTTTGCAAGCATGCTTTTAATTTACATAGTGTGATTTAGTTTCAGCATATACTGAGAAGGTTATCAAGGACTGGTAAAGTCTTGGCTAGTCAGCAGGTGAAAGCTTACCCTTAATTCTTCTTATCTGAACTGTGATGGATTAGTTGGTATTTGTCTTGTTTTCCATGATAGTATTCCTGAAAGATGCAGTGACTCCTTATATTATTCAAGGAGGAAAATCAATTGCATTCCAGCCTTCTGAATGAGGTCACAATTGAGTACACAATTTTCCCACCCTTGTGTCTTCTCTTTTTGTGACTTTTTAATGGAAGGTAGCAATTCAAGACCTTCCTTTATTATTCTTCAAAAAATGTCATTGGGTTACAAGCTGTGCCCCATACTCTCCTTGGGATTGGTTAAAGTGCCATGGATATGACAGAAACTGAATAGATAGTCGTGAAATCATTATTTCTATTTAAATTAGAACTTCCCCCCTTTTTAAAAATCCTCTTTGAAGAAAAAACTGATGGATAAAGAGACAAGAGTGATGTCTACCATATCACTGCATAACAAATCATCCCCCAAATTTAGTAGCTTAAACTAACAACCATAACTGGACCTTTTCTCAGGTTCCTGGGTCATAAGCTTGGAAAGAACTTGTTTGGATGGCTCCTTCTGGCTCAAGGTCTCATGCAGGTATGGTCAGATGGTGGCTGGAACTGGAGCAGCTGGGGACTGGCAGAGCGTCTCTCTTCATTTAGCCATAGGGCTTCTCCACGTGGCTCCTCCACATGGACCAGCTTGGATTTTCCCAGCATGGCAGCCTCAGGGCAGCAGCACAGCTTCCACAGAGACTTGTGCACCAGCACTGGGGCTCCAGCTCCTAAAGCACTATTGCTGTTCAGTACCAATCAGGCCGCACCGCTTCTGCCATGTTCTGTTGGTTACCAGAAAGTCACAATCTCACTCAGAATCCAGAAGAAAGTTAGGCTGTGCCTCTGCAAAAGGGGCAAGGGTCTAGGACAGAGTGCAGCATTCCTATGGCCTCTTTGAAAATGTAATCAGTCCCAGCTAAATATTTTAAAAAATGGATCTATATATTGAGATGTTTGAACCTACTGAATATGTATATATGTTACACGCACATACACACATGACAGTGTTTCTTGAGGGAAGATTCCCTTCTAGTAACAGGATCATCTGAGTGCTTGCTGGATTGTTTGACTGACATGCTCCCCACCCTCAATAGTAGTTTGCATTTCATTTGCCTTGAGTTGTAATAGATTCTAGTATCACCCCATCTGCGACAAAGTCTATGATTGAGGTACAGTGAGAATTGTTTCCAAGTGACCCAGGAAGTTCAAGCCGAACTGCCTAAAGTGATGGGATCAAGCTCCTATCTTTCAGGGAGATCTAAATGGAATGATTCCCGCCTCTATTCCCCAAGACAGAGGTGATACCTGAATGCAGATTCCAGAGAATGTGTGGCTTCTTCCTCCCAACAAAAGAAGCAGTAAGTAATTTCCCCAAAGCATCAAGGTCCCCAGTTATTAGTCACCATTCCTTACAAGATGACTTCTATAAACAACAGGCACCCAAGTCCTTAGTTGTCTGGTGTCCAAGTGTGTGTCTGTCACATTAGCTGTTAACCCAAAGATTTCTGAGGCAAAGTAACACTGCCCTGGAAAATAGGCTCACTCTACATTCTGGGGCAAAGCAACACTGCCCTGGAACATAGACTCACTCTACGTACATATAGCCTCACAACTAGTAATCCTCAAGCAGACCATCTTTTGCTCCGATGACCAAATATCCTTTCTGAAGGTCCTTCAGAATGCCCATTTATTTTAGTAGTAAAGAATTATATATAAGCCGGGAGTGGTGGCGCACGCTTGTAATACCAGTACTTTGGGAGGCAGAGACCGGAGGATCCGGGTTCGCGGCCAGCCTCAGCTCTCTCACTCTCTCTCTCCCTGTCTCTCTCTCTCTCTCTCTCTCTCTCTCTCTGTCTCCTTAGTGAGGCCCTCTGCAACTTCGTGAGACCCGGTTTCAAAATAAAGTATAAAAAATAGGGCCGGGGGCATAGCGCGGAGATAGAACGCCCCTGCGTTCCATCCCCGGTACCGCCAAAAAAACAAAAAAGAATTATATACATTCAGGCTTATAATTTTTGACATTGCTCCTATACAAAGAAGATACATAAGAATACTAAAATTAATCACTTCAAGATCCCGTTATAAAATTGAAGAATGTTGACTAGCTATGTGTCTTCTCATTCACCTTGACAACCTGCAGTCACATTATACCTAGGTGTCTACTTAATAAGTGAATTGATTGTTCACTGGAAAGTTATCAGCCTCTATATTAGAATTCTTTGTAGGTGTCTCAAAGTTGACATAGTGACATGTCTAAACATCAGAGAAGTCATAAACTGGATGCTCACAGGACATATGCAACTTATAGTCATGTGTCTATGGCTGTGCACTTTGAATTCAGTGCTGGGATATAAAAATAGAGTGACAGCTTAAAATTGGATTTCTAGCTCCTCTGGAAAAATGATCAGAGCTGGCATCACAGGCCCAGGTTGCTTCTTGCCAAAAGTCAGTTGATGAAGAGTGGTGACTCTTACCTTCCCATCCAGCCAGCAGCTAATCTGCTTTACTTATTTTGGATAACCTCTTGGCCCCTGAGGGCATTAAGTTTGGGATACAAAAATTTCATATCTCAAATATTCAGCTGATCAAGTGATGAATAGTAATGAGGTGTGTGTTAAAACTGGCACATCCATTGAAATACAGGGGAGCGGTGGAAAAACATCAGGAAAGCTACTCAAGGTACAATCACCCGGGAGTAATAGTAGAGCCATTTGGTGGTAATTCATCTGTCAACCTCAATACATACGTAGAACTGGGAAGAGAAATAAATAAGCATCTGAGCAGCCTACGTATATGGCATCAAATTCGTACACTAGACTTCATGCATTTTACTCATAGGTGAGTACCCTAAACCCTCATTCAACATTCAATAACCATGTACTCTTATTTTAGATCATACAAGTAGAAAACTAAGAAAGCACAACAAAGATTCTACAAATACCCCATAATCCTGCCAACAGAATGCAAATTTTATAAAATAACTGGTACCATGCTGTTTTATATGTACATGTATATATACTACAAATGATCAGTTATAGCATTTCTTTTCAATACATCCTTAATTTTCCCCATTATTTAATTTTCTTCTACATGTTTTAATAATGTAGTATTTCATTATAGAGAGGCACCATTATTTATTTGACCTAGTTTTTCTAACTTTATTGTTATTATAATTATTTAATAAACATCCTTGAGGATAAATTTCCACTCTATATCCCTAATTCTTTTCTCCGTATAATGTACAAATACACTTAGTATAAAGCACTAGGAATAGGGATTGTGGGCTCAAATGATAGAAACATTTTTAAGACCAGATACTATAGAAAAAGCTCCCAAAAGGTATCAATTTATATTACAGTAAACAACACATATGATTTTCCATTGCCCCACAAATGATATTTTTCATACTAGATACTACCATTTTACCATTTGGACTTCAGACATTAAAAAGAGAAAACAACAGAAAAGAAACTAAAACTAAGATGAGGGGAGACAGTGCCATTTAAGAACTGGAAAATAGATTTTTTTGATCCTGAATAACTCCTGAAACTGTCTGGGTACAGTGTGATGATGGATATTCATAACCATGATCAAGAGTCAAGTAAAGGTTCATTAATACTCAAATAACTGCTTTAAAAGACAAACTGTTAGTGATAAGTTAAATTGGTATAATCCTTTGGAAATATAATCCTGATATATACCTAGAGCCATATAGATATATATATATATATACTTATTTTTATGCCAGACTGAACCCAGGGCAATTCTACTGCCAAGCTATACCCCCAGCTCTATTTTTTTTTTTTTGAAACAGGGTCTCACTAAGTTGTGGAAGGCCTCACCATAAGTTTCTGAAGCTGGCCTCAAACCTGTGATCCTCTTGTCTCAGCCTCCCAAGTACTGGGATTACAGGCATGTGTAACCATGCCTGGCTAGAGCCTTAAATATTATATCTTTTGACTCAGTAAGTCCACCTCTGGGATTCTGTGTTAAATTAGCAATCCTTACATAGAAATGGCCCAGGGTTCATCAGTGTTCACTAATATATTATTTGTAACAGCAATAAATCAAAATGGTATAAAAACATGAAAACTAATTATCCAATGAAAATGGAACTATTGCCCAAATTATGGTGTATCTACTTTGGAGCTATGATAAACAGTTATTATGATAATATTACTTATAATTTTTAATAATTTAAAACAACAGAAAATGTTCACCCAAAATTTTGCAAACAATACTTATAGCTTTTATAATTATATGCCAAGAAATAGATCAAAAAGTATTATATTTAAATATATCAAATATTGCCCATCAATTTTGTGTGTTAGAACTATACCTTAAAACAATAAAATACTTAGGAATAAACCTAAGCAAAGAGGTCAAAGACCTCTACAAGGAAAATTATAAAGCAATGAAAAAAGAAATTGAAGATCTTAGAAGATGGAAAGACCTCCCATGCTCTTGAATAGGCAAAATAAATATCATCAAAATGGCCATTCTTCCAAAATGATCTATAGATTCAAGGCATTACCCATTCAATTACCAAGGTCATTCTTCACGGACATAGAAAAATCAGTCCTTAAATTCATTTGGAACAACAAAAAAAAAACCAGAATAGCCAAAATAGTTCTCAGCAATAAGAACCATGCAGGAGGCATCACAATACCTGATTTCAAACTATACTACAGAGCCATAGTAATAAAAACAGGATGGTATTGGCACAAAAATAGACACACTGACCAATGGAGCAGAATAAGGGACTCAGAAACAAATCCGCAAACTTATAGCCAATTGATTTGTGACAAAGGAGCCAAAAACATATACTGGAAAAAAGATAGCCTCTTCAACAAATGGTGTTGGCAAAACTGGTTAACTATATGCAGAAAAATGGAAATAAACCCCACTTTCTCAGCCTGCACAAGAGTCAATTCAAGATGGATCAAAGACCTGGAAATTAGACCAGAGACCTTGCAGCTACTTGAAGAGGGCATAGGTCCATCTCTTCAACATATAGGCACAGGCAAAACCTTTCTCAACAAGACCCCAAAGGCATATGAAGTTAAATGAGGATCAATACATGGGATTGCATTAAACTGAAGAGCATCTGTGCAGCAAAGGAATCTATCAAGAACCTCAACAGAGAGCTGACAGAATGGGAGAAGATTTTTGCCAGCTACTCCTCTGATAGAGGACTAAATCTATAATATACTGAGAACTCAAAAAACTCACCACTAAAAAAAACAAATGACCCAATCAAAAAACGGACAAGTGAAATTATAGATACTTCACAAAAGAAGAAATACAAATGGCCAATAAATGTATGAAAAAATGGTCAACATATTAGCAATCAGAGAGATACAAATCAAAACTACCCTGAGATTTTACCTAATCCCAATTAGAATGGCAATCATTAAAAACACAAACAACAACAAGTGCTGGTGAGGATGTGGAGAAGCAGGAACTCTAATACACTATTGGTGGGATTGCAAATTAGTGCAACCACTTTGCAAAACAGTGTGGAGGATCCTCAGAAGACTGGGAATGAACCTACCATATGACCCAGCAATACCACTTCTAGGCATCTACCCAAAAGAATGGAAAACAAACTACCAGACTAATGCGTGTGTATCTATGTTTATAGCTGCACAATTCACAATTGCCAAACTATGGAACCAGCCAAGATATCCATCAACAGATGAATGGATTACAAAACTATGGGATATGTACAAAATGGAATTTTACACAGCCATAAAGAACAAAATTGTGTCATTTGCAGGGAAATAGAATTATAGAACATTATGCTAAGTGAGATTAGTGAGTCACAAGAAGTGAAAAGTCGGGTGTTCTCCCTAATATGTGGGAGCTAGGGAGAAAAGGGCATAGGAGGGACTCCAGACAAAGATGGAGAAAACCTTAGATGAGTAAAGAAGGCAACCTAACTGAGGGAGATGGGAGGGGGGAAGAGGGAAACACCCTAATGCACTGGATATACATACACAAACTTATCAAAGTCAACAACTTGCTGAACACGAGAAGGAGGGAAGAGGGAGGGAATGGCGTGGAATTGGGGGAAGGCTAATTGAGCGATGTGTGCATGTATTCTTCTACCACCCTGAAACTCATCAAGATGTATGATTACAATGCACCAATAAATAAATAAAGTAACTATAAATGATTCTCTATTTTTATTTTTTCATGTGTAACAAATGATCAGAACCATAATGATCACAACCAATAGACATTTATTTTTTAGGAGTATCTCCTTTAACAAAATCAAAATAAGGACCCAGCCATTACACAAAAGGTTTATTTATAAATATTTAAGGTAATAAATATGATTTTCTGTTTTAATTGGTAAGTTTCCATTGTCTGAGAAGATCCTTACCAAAGGTAACCAGTAATAACAAATAAATAGATATTATTACCTATTAATTATTTCTAACTTCTACCTGCATTATCATATAGATTAGAAGGCATTTTGTTGATATCATTAATAAGTATGGTGATTATTTTTTGAAAATCCAAATATCTATCAGCTATTCATTGCCACAATAATGCTACATTGTAAAAAACTACAATAAGTAGTAGCAAATAATAATAATGCATATTTATAAAGATCATGAGTCTATGGATCAGAATTTTAGACTGAGCTTGTCTGGGAACCTCAGGGACTGGATAAAGTGAGCTATTGTTAGGGCTTGGATCTGGAATGTCCCCCAGATTTCATGTGTTGGAGACTTGGTCCCTAATGAAGCAATGTTCAGAGATCAGATATTTGGGAAGAGGTTGGATCATGAGGGCTCTGACCTCATCTTTGGATGAATCCATTGCCAGCCAAATGGAGTCTTGGGAGGTGACGGAAACTGTAGGCAGTTGAGGGCATGGTTAGATGAAGTAGGTCACTGGGGGCATGACGTTGGGAACTATATTTTGTCCTTGACACCTCTCTCTCCCCCCTGCAGCTCCCATGAGCTAAGCAGCTTTCCTCTGTCATGCCCTTCCACCATGATGTTTCTGCCTTGGAGTCAACCAACCATGGATTGAAACCTCTGAAATCATGAGTAAAAATAAATCCTTCCTCTTCTAATTTCTTTTTTTCAGGTAACTAACATGGCTGTCATGTCCAATCTTAGCTAGGTAAACTGTGACTACTTGACTTTTTTCCACATTTCCTTCAGCCTCCAGCAGACTTCTTGGTCATGCAGTCATGTTTCCATGGTAATGGCAGAGGGAAGAGTACCAGCGGAAGTGCTCAAGTGCTTCTCAAAACTGCATGGATCACATCTTCGATCACTCCATTGGCCAAAGTAAGCCATATGACCAAGCCCCAAGCCAAAGTGAGAAGACACTACAATTGTAGCAATGGGTGTGGCTCCAGGGAAGTATGGTAAACTTGGCCATTAATAAAATGGTCTTCCATGATATAGAAAATATTGGCAGTTTTTTTCTAATTTTAGGCTTATTCCAGGTTCCTGAGATGGTGTTGCCATCAACACACTGATTGTTCCAGTACATTTGTGCACCCATTAAACCTGGGAAAAAAGGCAAGTCTTATTCTTGTTTATACCTACACACTATAGTGACAAATGAAAAAAAAAAAACAACAACAACTGTTGTGTCCAAATGGAAAGACATAATGGAAGAAGCATCTATTGAGATGCAGCTGGACAAATCTGACATAACCGGAGGAGATTTCTCTTGGCCTTGGCTGACATGTATTCATTTCAGAAACAAAAATTGAAAAGAGCATCTGGTATTTTATAACAAGTCTTTGTTAACAGTTTATTTTTAAGCTTGCATTTTATCATCCAACAGAAAGTTAATTTAATACAAAACTAATTCCATGAGAACATCAGGATGGATAAATGCTCATTGAATAACTGAATGCTGGATTTAATCAATTGATATGTGAATTATGTGCTACAACAAATTAATAATAGAAATTCCTCTGCCTTCTAATTCATCCTGACATAAATAGACTATGTATGCTTTTCTCTTTCCCACACCATCAGACTAATTGTGGTTATGGACAGAAAAAAAAATTAGAGAGAATATTAGCTATTCTCCTCACAAATATATGTCTAACATGGGAAATTTTACTAAAATGATAACTTTGAGGAGAGAAAGAATAAGCAGATAAAAAGTAGAAGACTGTTAGAGGTGGAAAAAACACATCTATTCTTTTTCTAAAATTTCCCATGGAGATATTAAGATAACAGCATTTTAGAATTAGGAGATGCACATTAATATACTTATGACTGAAAGTAGAGATATTACTTAAGTCATTCTAGTTGTATTACATGACATACAGAATTGATATATAATAGTATTATTAAAAGAAACTATTTGTACATTTTAAAATATGATGATTATTATTATATATTATAAAAAGGCATGAAGTGTTAATATATGCTACAACATAGATGAACCTTGAAAACATTATGCAAAGTGAGAGAAACCAGTCATGAAGCACCACAAGATATACGATTATATGTCCAGCATTGGCAAATCGACCTACACAGAAGGATTAGGGATCTCCTGGGACTGGGGTGTGGTGGGGATGGCGAGCAGTAATGTGGAATGACTACTAATGTGTACTATGTCTTTGGAAGTTTGTTATGAATTATATTGTGGTAAAGTTTACACAGATTTTTGAATATACTAAAAAGCTATGAAACAATGTACACTTAAAATTTCTCTCTCTCTCCCCCCGCTTCTCTCTTTCTTTTTTCAATACTAGGGATTGAACCCAGGATCTCACACATGCTAAGTATGCACTC
Source organism: Glis glis (assembly GCA_004027185.1). Classification (NCBI taxonomy): domain Eukaryota; kingdom Metazoa; phylum Chordata; class Mammalia; order Rodentia; family Gliridae; genus Glis; species Glis glis. The sequence continues at coordinate 49,663 of PVJS01003713.1, read as the reverse complement.
TACGACTCAGCCACATCCCCAGCCTTTTTTTATTTTATTTTGAGACAGGGTCTTACCAAGTTTCCTAGGCTGGCCTCAAACTTGCAATCCTCCTGCCTCAGGCTGCCAAGTACCTTGGATTATAGGGGAGCACTACCATGCCTGGCTTGAACTGTACACTTTGAATAGGTGAGTTTTATGGTATGTGAAGTATATATTGATAAAATTGTAAAACAATGTAAAGTTGAAAATCTACCACTGATACTTAGAGAAAAGGCAAGCATTATGAAGAATATTGGCTGCAAAGAGAGTACCTATTAATCATTTAATTATTTTAAATCGATTGGAATTACTTTATTAAAATTATATAAATGATTCAAATTTAATTGTAATATCACCTAGATTTAAGCAGACTGGACTAAGAATCATTTTTGTCACTAGCACAATGAAAATAAAATACATGGAGACATGTTACAATTTCCTACTGAGTTTAAAGAAAGCAGACAGTGAGGAAAAAGAAAAGCAGAGGATCATAGAAATATGAGGAGATGGAAGTAAATTCCAGGGAAGAAAGTGAAGGGATTTGAAAAGAAGAAAACTTTATATAATGGAGGAGAAACCCCAGTGGAGCAATGGAGAGGATCTAGGGGAGGGGGTGGCAGGGAGAGAGAATTAATGAAGGAAACACTTACATTGACGTTATATATACATTGACGTTATGTATATATGTAAAATTATCAATACCAATCTCAATCACGTATAGGGAAGGGGAGGGAGTAGGGAGGGAGGCAGCGGGAAGCTCACCAAGTACTGTGTGCATGTCCTTCTGAACTACATTATGATGTGAGACTACAATGGACCAATAAAATTTTATAAAAATGATGATGGAAACATCTTACAGTAAAACGATGAGCTCTGTTTCAGGGCTCAGGTTTCTGTGATGTTCTTGTTTGATGAGGGACAGGTAAAACAATGGTCCCTTCCAACTTGAATCACTGCAGCATAGTTTCTAATTTTCTTCTCAATCTTTTGTCGCTGCTGTTTTTGTTGTTGACAGAGCTATGTATGCCAATATTCACCAAATATTGGGAGAAAAACATAAATATTATATCTAACTTCCATATCATTTCTTTCTCTAAATAATTGGGAGTTGATCACATTACATGTATTTAGACTCACAGAATCCAACTAGCCCAAGAGAGCGTTCTAAATTCACTTATCTTATTTTTTAACTTTTCTTCAAGGTTCTCCTGTCTGTCTTTGGGATTGTCTAAAACAAAAGAGATGCTTTAAGGGTGAGTGCAGATGTCTAGGTATCAGAGCCAGTCATACCACAGCAAATAAACTGATCTCTAAAACCAAAAAGCAGCATTACAGACAGTTTGCCATCAGAACTTGCTTCAGTTGGCATTAGAATTCTTACAGATTCTGTAATAAGAATTGATCTATATCATATATCCCAGTCACTTTGGTTAAAATCACACACCCATGTCACATACAACATTCATAGCAAATTACTTATTTCTTCTCTGTCAAGCAACAGCTTAACCTTGGATTGACTTCTTAGCTTACAAGCTACACAAAGCTATTATGGGATCAAAATAAATAATAAATAAATAAATAAATAAAATCAAAGTACATGTGAGAAAAGCAGACAAGGAAGGCCACCAAGTTCAATCAGAGCAATAGAAACTAAATGACAATTTGTAGTTTATGTTATACAAGGTGAAACCTCACAATTGTAGTCATCGCTAGTGTTCTGAGCATCAGAATGTATTTTAGGAAAGAAAACAAAGTAAGCTAAAGGTTAAATACGTAAAATACACTATATGAGTATTTGCCAACAATGACAAATCAATCCAATAAGGGTTTGTTCTTGTTTGAAACATGTTGAGTGATCTTGTACACTGCTGGTGGGATTGTAAATTAGTACAACCACTATGGAGATCAGTATGGAGTTTCCTCAAAAGACTAGGAATGGAACCTCCATATGACCCAGCTATACCACTACTTAGTATCTTTCCAAAATAATTAAAGTTATAATACCATGGTGATACATTCATATACATGTTTACAGCAGCACAATTCACAATAGCCAAATTATGGAACCAAACTAGGTATACATCAATAGACGAATAGATAAAGAAAATGTGGTATTTTCACACAATGGAATTTTAATCAGCCATGAAGAAGAACAAAATTATATTATTTGCAGAAAAGTGGATGGAACTAGAGAATATTATGCTAAATGACATCAGCAAGTCTCAGAAAGCCAAGAGTCATGTTTTCTCTCATATGTGGAAGTTAGAATGAAAAGAGGAAACAAAAGGGACTTGAGTCAAAGAGGGAGAGAGAGACAAATAGAATAGTGAAAGGAGATTGGTAAAGGGAGGTGGTAAGGGGAAAGGAGGACTGAGGAAGGAAATAGTTCAAATTATGTTATGTCCATATATAAATTTCTACCAATCTCACTAACACGTACAGGAAGGGAAGGGTACGGGGAGGGATGTAGAAGGAAATACACCAAGTGCTGTGAGCAGGTTTATTGATATCACTTTGAACTTCACTATAATGTATAATTATAATACACTAATAAAAGTATAAAAAATTAACTACTGAGGTTGGTGTGAGCAATGGTTACATGACTCAAGAAATTCATTCTGGAAGGTTCTCAGGCACAGAGAGCATAATTTTTTGGATTATGCTCTATTAATGCCTTTAGATAGCACTAATAATGTCTTTTCCTATCTATTTTATTCTTGGGATTAATTGTGTTTAAATATGACTTGATCTATTAGGGGAATATTGTTATTTTGCTTTTTATTGTCAGAAGATATTTTTGGATCAACATACCACCTCAGTTTTCAAATACTAATAGCCACATGTGTATGTGTAATGGTAAAAACCAGCAGCAAACATTAGGGGATGACATACAATGAACAACACAATGAGGCGAGCTCAGTACTGAAGTTCCATAACCATCCAAATTAGTATCTTCTCACTTTACAGAGTGTAAGACTCCAATTTGATGCAATGAGACAGCATATCTTTATTGCATCTAACCAATCATGTTTATGTTATTGAAGTCCTTTTGAGTAAGACTCTCTGAAATACAAGACTATAGAAATAGGCTAGAAACACCCTCTTTAGGCTCTGGGAAGCATCTATGAAATTTACATTTGCATGGCTTTGTTTATATGAAACACAGACCTAAACACTCATTGGAAAGTTGAGCATGGTTTTAGAGGGTAGTATTACTGAACTCTGATAGGAACTAAGAAATAGGAAAATGTATTTCACATGAAATAACAGAGGAAAAAGAAAATAAAAATGCCGATACAGATGAAATACAAAGAAAACATTGGCAGAATTATAGTAAAAAGAGAGACTAAGCCAGGCATGGTGGCTCAGGCTTGTAATCCCAGTACTTGGGAGGCTGAGACTGGAGGATCCGGGTTCATGGGCAGTCTCAGCTACTTAGTGAGGCCCTCTGCAACTTAGTGAGACTGTGTCAAAATAAAGAATAAAAAATAGGGCTGGGGGTGTAGCTTGGAGGTAGAATGCCTCTGGGTTCAATCCCTGGTACCACCAAAAAAAAAAAAAAAGGAGATACTAAAAATGTCAAGATGTCTTAGAGATAAAAGGAATTACTAACAAAAAAACTTTTCAAATAGTGTTGGTACAGAATTTTAGAAACAAACAGGGAAAACTAGAAATCATAAAAGGTAAGTCAAAATGTCTTCACATTAATAGAGAGAAATGCATGAAAAGAATCTGTAAATTGTGTTATCCTATCTCAATTCATTTCTAGATTAGGCAGGATATAAGCAATAGTTAATTAAGATATATTCTTAAAACGTGGTCTCTTACTATTATGCATTATGGATTATATCAGTGTTTTTTAGAAGCAAAGGGAAATGTTTGAGAAAGGTGGATGTTTAGATTATTCTAGGAAGAAAAGAATTTATTGGAAATAAAATCCTGAAATTATTTTAGTACACATAATTCATATCACCTCCAGAAATAAAGTTATATGAAAATATTATTTATAATACATAAAGTATGCTTTTATAAAATAATATGACATATATAAACTCTTACTTAGATAACATACCTCTACAATTCCGATTTTTAAAGCAATGATATGATGAGAATCTAGATATTTTAAATTTAGGAGTAAATCTTGGAACTAAAAACCAACTTTCATATGGAAAAGTAGTTACTAGCCCAGCCACCTGAGATATCTGCCAAGAGGCCAGGTGCTTTATGGGAATCTCTTCCATAGTTTAGCATCTGGGTTTTCTAAGTTGTTACCAAGGGAGGAAAAAGTGGGGAAAATTCTACCACAGTGTGTAGTGCTGAGGTTACTGGCCTCTACAGAACAATAATATGAAAATGTTTTCTTTTCAACAATGAGACTTACAAAATGGAAATAGAAATCCAAAGGTAACGAAATACTGTATGCTCTAAAATGTCTTTTCTGCACTATTTTTAATTTATGTTAAGACTGTATTAGCTTCAGAGTGTTTATCTATGTCCCCAAGAGAGGATTAGCTGGGAACATTCTTTGAGATAAACTAAAAGAACTATTTGGTGCTGGCACTGTTAAATTTTTCTGATGTGCAGGTGTTTGTAGTATTTGTACAGTTGCCTGATTGGTTTTCATCCAGGTAAATCCACAGAGAATAAGGTTTATCGTTTCAGGATAGAGAGGTGCAGAGGCTATTACGGAATATATGAAAACCTGCCACTAGCCACTTCCATGCTGTTTCCTAGTTTCACGTTCTGACTTTGAGAATTTAAGCCAACCTTCACTTCCTCACTAAATGCTGCTTGCTAAACTTTGCTGAATGACATCCATCTAACCTTTTTCCAACATCATTCATAATCAACTCTGTATCCATAACTCTTAATCAGTATTACAAATAAGAATATATATTGTTGATGGAAAATAACTAAATATAGCCAAAGCTTGCTGTTTTAACATATCTTTATAACTGTACTGGAAAAAGAGTTCATTTATTTTCTCAATTATTTCATCAACAAAATTTTATGGAATATCTGAAATTTTCCAGGCAATGTGCTGAGTATAGGGGGATATAAAAATGATCACAACAGAAATGATCTCTCCCTTCATGGAGTGTATGATTCAGTAGGGAAACAGAGAATGACTGGGCATTATATTGGAATTTTAACCACAATACCAATGTATAACAAATATTGCATTCCATGGTATACATTAGATCACAAGATGAATTTAAAATGATTTGGTGATAATGTTGACACAAAATGGGGAACATAGAACTAAAATTTCATGAGCTCATACTGCCCGTCAGCCTCAGTATTGCATGATGACTATACTGTGATTAATGTAGTCATCCTTTTAATGACAATATTTCTTCTAATTTCCTCCTATTATGACAGTTTCACAAATAACATTCTTATGCATGTTTCTCTGTGCACATATGTGAGTATTTTGCTAGGTCACAACCCTAGAGATGGAATTGCTTGGCAATAATGAATGCATACCTTCAACTTTACTGCATATTGAAAATCATTCTTCAATGGGCTCATTTTAATTTATAGTTCCACTAGCAATGTATAAGAGGTATAATTGGAATATAGATGTGCCAACACTTAATATTGCAAGACTTAAATTTTGCCAATATGATGAGTTTTTAAAATACTTTTATTGGTGCATTGTAATCTCATATCATTATGTACTTCACAGCACTTAATGAGCTTCCCCCCCAGCTCCCTCTCCACTCCCTCCCCTTCCCCATACATGATATTGGGATTGGCATTGCTAATTTTACATATGTACATAACTTCAGTGGCAGTGGTATCTATTTGTCATTTTGATTTGCATTTCTGGGTTACTAGTGAATAAAATATCTCTTCATAAAACAATAAAGCAAGTGATTTACCAAGCTGCCTTACCCTTGAAACCCTTCATCCACAGGAGAAACCATGGCATAGGAGATTGGGAAAAGATATGAGTGCCCTAGACAAAAAAAGAAAATAGCAGGGAGTTGAGTTTGCCTGCCCTTTTATCAGCCCTTTGGAACAAAATATCAAGATTTTTTTAAAGGACAGGATCCAACACTGGACCTACATACCTCTGCCTTACTTGTCTGAACCTAACCCCAACCTGGCATAAAATATTCCCAGAGGGGCCCCTTAAAGATTAAAAACGAACCATAGAAAGAATCAGCTCTAAACATCTTAGTCTATTTGCTGTTGCTACAACACAATACTTGAGACTGGGAATTTATACATAAAAATCATTTCTTATGTTTCTGGATTCTTGGATATTTAAGAGTACAACTCTGGCACCTGTGTGGCATCTGGTGAGGGCCTTCTTCCTGCATCATAATATGTTGGAGGGATCACAGGATGAGACAGAGCTAGCATGCTAACTCAGGTCTCTAGTCCTCTTTGTATTGAGCCACTAATGCCATCATGTGGGTCCCACACTCATGATCCCATTAATCCTACTTACCTACCCAGTACCCTATCCCAAATACCATTAACATATGAATTTAGGGATTAAGTTTTCAAAATATGAACTTTCAGGGAACACTTTTTTTTAAATGTGCTTTTGTTGGTGCATTATAGTCTCACATCATAATGAAAATCATATTGACAGTGACATACATGCACACAGCACTTGGTTCCCCCCCCCGCCTCCCCATCCCCTCCAATACAGAATACTGAGAGTGATGTTGGTATATTCTCACACGTACACATGTTTGATGGCAGTAATTCCATTAATGAACCTCACTCTTCCCCTTCCCCTTCCCTTTGTCCACTTCTCTGGCTCCACTGAGGCTTCTCCTCCATTGTTTGGAGTCCCTCTGGTATCCCAACTACTCCCTACACTTTTAAATCATAGCACAGGCCCAAAAGGAGTGAAGTTCTCTTATCCTTGTATCAGCCAAGTAAGACTGTATGGCTCTACTTATCTTTCATCCATCCTCCTTTCCCAGAACAACTTTCAGCCCTATTCCTCTTGGGGTTAGAAGCCACTGCTAGTAAGTGGCAGGAAGGAGTGACGAGGGCTGTGTTTAAGAAGTATGACAGTACTGTGTGTTTTGTGCCTTCACATACATGATCACAGTTCATTTTTATTATTTAAGTGCTATAGGTGCAGTCAAACTTTACCTAGCAGCACATTAAAACCAACCAGATGAGTGACCCAAAGGGACAGTGGTCAAAAAAGATGTTTTCTGCTTATTTGTTATACCAGTTATATGAGAAAGTAAACACATTTGTAATTATGAATTGAGACATATGTTCTGTGGAAAACAAGCACAGTGCTCAGCTAGGTACATAATGTTGTGGACTACATTAGATAGGCTGGCCAAATGAAGCATCTGTGGGCATCTCTGAGGAGATGAGAGAGTGTCAAGTATCCTAAGAGATTGAGGCAGAAGGGAAATCTTGAGGAAAGTCCTTTTACCTGCCGAAGGTGTGACTTCTTCCAGATTCCAGAGGCCAGGCTAATGAGGGCACACCCACTGAGAACTGGAGAAGTTGGAAAAGATATCAAGGGTCAGATCAGGTGGGCTATCACATGAACTTTGACTTTTTTATAAGTTTTATAAAGGCCCATTTAAGGATGTTGAGGATGGACCTGCCGTGGTCTGCCTTTATAACTGAATTCCTAGATAGTATAATAAAGCAAGAAAAAGAATTAAAATGCATAAAAAATCAAAAGGAAAAGGCAAACTTGCTCTATTTACAGTCAAGATGGAATATCCTGAGGAAGTCCTAACATAACTGCTATGAAAAGCTAATAAATTTTTCAATCTGTCAGAAAATTTTATTAAAAAACAACATTCGTTTCTATACTTTACCAGAAAAAAATTGGAAAATAAAATTTACCAAGCAATTTTAAATAAAACAGAATCAGAAAACATAAAGTACTTAGAAATAAAGTTAATAAAGATGTGGAAGACCTCTGCAATAAAAAAAAAACATGAAACAGCACTGAGATGACTTAAAGGAGACTTAAATAAATGGTGTTAATATCATGTTTCAGGAGTGCATAATTCAATGATGTGAACATATCCATTCTCTCTAAATGGTTTCATAGGTTAAAAGGTTAAACTTCACACACACAAACACACACACGTAACAAGGTTCAACCTATTGTTCTAGTGTTTTTCTAAACATCTACACAGCTCTTAAGGCTCCCAAATAGCCTGTTCACATCCTAGAAAAACACTTAAAAATATTCATCCCTGTGTGGTCCTAATAGTGGGAAAGCAAGGCCAATATGATAAGCTGAATTCTATGTTTTGTCTTCTTTCATGCCTTAAACAGTGCTTGAACACAAATGTTATTTATTTTTATTTGAGATTAAAGTAGGGAAGAAAGTTAGTTATTAAAGCATGATTATAATATAATATTATTTTAGTTAGACTTTTCATCACTATGACCAAAATACTTGAAAAGAACAACTTATAGGAGGAAAGGTTTCTTTGGGCTCCTAGCTTCAGAGGTTCAGCTATGATCAGCAGGCGCCAAGGCAGACACACTATGGCAAGGTGTGGTGGAGGAGAGCTGCTCAACTCATGGCAGCCAGAAGCAGAGAGAAAGCACAAAAGGAGATGCAGGGTCACGCCCCCAGTGACCTCCCTTCTCCAGTCATGCCCTATTGAACCTAGCTTCAGTGCCTAACACATGAGGCTTTGGAGGACATTACATATCTAAACCATAACAAATATGTTTTAATTTTTGTTATTCCAAGAACCTCACTATGATAAATTACTTACCTTTATTTTTATTATTATACATGAAAGTTACATTCATTTGCAACTTTTGTTTAAAAAATCTAAAATAGAGGGAAATGTTTGCTTACTTCTGTGAATAAAAAAACCCCAAAACCAAATTTAATAGAAATTAAAATAAGAGAGAATTGAAGAAAAATGATTTACCAAAACTTATTATTTATTTACAATCGGTTTAAGCCTTCCTTCATATTATATAAATTATATATATCAGTAAAGGGCTTTTTGGCTTCTCTCCAGGACCGTTGGCACATCTATAAATTTGAATAAATCTTTCAAGGCTTTTTTTTTCTTCAGATGAATTCTTTCACTGCAAATTAAATACTTGTAAGCAAGTAATATTTTATATCACTATATTTCTTCATTTCAAGAGCATATATATGCCTTGATTCATTTTAGACAATCCCCTTTTGGAGGGTGTTATAGCTTTTGTTAATGTGTGATTATGTACCATTAAAATAATAATAGCTGTCATTCACGCAGTACCTCCTATACCTGATGCTGCGCTAAGTACATTACCTACATTATCTCAATTAATCCTCACAACAGGCCTAGGAAGCAGGGATAATAATTAATCCCCATTTTACAGATGAGAATTCAGAAGCTCAGAGAAATTAAGAAACATAATCAAAGTCTCACTGTTAATAAATGCTGGAGCAGTATTTGAATTAAGTTCTTCATGACTTTAGAGCCTGTATTTAAAAGCCAGACTACACTGGCACTTGATCTCTTGATACATGTTATTTGTGCACAACTAATGTCACCCAGGAAGGGTGTGACACCAGATGTCCTAGAAAACACAAAGAGAATTTGTCCCTAGCGTTACTATGGCTCTTGTCTTAGCCCTAGAGCTGTCTGGCTGAATAGCACTAAGCAATATAAATACTGAAATTACCTAGATGTAAACATAACTTGTCACTAGGCTTCAGAGATATCCAATTTCCAGTTGTATTTTACTTTAAACTTGGCTCATAAAGATCCCATTACCAGAAATGTCAGGTTGATTACGCATTTATTTCTTCTACCTATCAAAACTCAACTAAAGGAATAGTAAATGGTATTAATCTACAAGGACAATAAGACAGGAAGAGAAGCAAGAAAAAAGAGGCTTTTGAAATGGAGCAGGGGGAAATAATGACTTTTCGAGAATTACAAAATACAAAACTTGATATATAAAATTATATTTGGAATAAAAAGTCAAAGAAATCTCACAGAACATAGAACAAAAATATAAAACCACGGAATATCTAAAAGAAAAGGTAATGAGAAATTTCCAGTATCTGTATAGTAATATTTCTAGAAAGAGAACAGAGAAAATAAAGGAGGAATCATCATCATGTATAGAATTCAATAAGTAATTTTAAAACTGAAGGACAGAAACTACCAGACTGAACACGCTCACTGCGTGTCCAACAAAGCAAATAACAAAAGATGGATCCAAAGCACACTGTCTCAAAATCTCAGAATGCCATGGACTAAAACAAAGAAGGCCCCTAAAGAGAAACATTTTCTGACTCTTCCAGATGCACTTTTGTATGTGTGTGTGTGTGTGTGTGTGTGTGTGTGTGTGTGTGTGTGTGTGTTGCTGGGATTGAACTCAGGGTTATTCTACCTCCTAGCTACATCACCAGCCCTATTTGATTTTTTATTTGGAAACACGGTCTTGCTAAGTTGCTGAGATCCTCGCTAAATTGCTGAGGCTGGCTTTGAACCTGCGATCCTTCTGTTTCAACCTCCCAAGTACTAGGATTTCTGGCATGAGCCACAATACCCGGCCCCAGGTGTAACTTTCTATGCTGGATCTTCAATGAGCATACAGGTATAGGAGAGGCTGTGCCAGGTAGGGAAAAGAGCACTGCACCTGGAGTACAAGCCTATTAACTCTATAACTCAGGGAGAGTGAAAGCCTGTTACTCACCATAGCTTCCTGGCTACAAGTCCTTTTCTGGAAGTAGATTAGCTGGGTTAAAATCTGGCTGTGCTGCTGACCACTCTGTGACCTGGGGAAAATTACTCAACCTCTCTGGGACCTGGTTTTTCTCTTCTGTAATAAGAGAATAGCAATGGTATCTAACTCATAGGATTCTGATGAAGATTAAATGAGTGAATATTTGTAAAGGGTCTAAGACATTGTCTGGCACATCATAAGTACTATTTTCTGCCAATTAAATTCCTTCCTTATTCTTTTAAAAAAGAGAGAGAGAAACAAAGAACAAAAGTATTCCAGACACAGTCCCCTCTCCACCAATAGCAACTCTGGATCCTCAAGGGCAGTGTAACCCCATTTTCATCATTCTAAAGAAAAAATTATCTTAACCTAAAATTCTATACAAAATATCACTGGGCCTTGAATGTTGCTATAGTTTGGATCTTCCATGTCCTCTGAAGGTCCATCTGCATTTTGAGGTGATTCCTTTTGGTACTTTCTATGCTAAGCTCTACTATTAAACTACACACCCTGGTAAGAGGCTCGACTCTTTCTTCTACCTATCCCCGGACACAAATCCTAAGAAGACAGGAAAATTAGATTTGGTTCAGCAGCATCTTCAGGATATAGGTCCTGCTTGCCATAGAAAGGTCCCACTTTAATTTACTTTCTAATTTGGACTTTGAGAATTATTTCTTGCAAGATTATTGATGCACTTTCATTAGTGGAAAAGTCATTTTCAGTAGGAAAATCATCAGAGGCCTCCAATACCCATTCTTACAGAAATGTAATAGGTACTACTCTTTTTTTAATCTCATCCTTTCAACAATATTTGGTTATTTACCTAGGTATATATATATTAATAATAGATTTTATTATTAGTTATTTGCTACCTTCCATTCCATAACACTAACAGAAAATCCTCACAGTCATAAAGATATATCTGTGGGGGGGGCATTGGAGATTGAACGCAAGGGCATTCTACCTTCGAGCTACACCCCCAATCCTATTTTATTTTTATTTTGAAACAGGGTCTCTCTAGCTTGATGAGAGTCTCATTACTTGCTGAGGCTGTCCTTGAGCCTGTGTTCCTCCTGTCTCAACCTCCCAAGTACTAGGATTACATGCTCGGCTATAAAAATATATCTTTGCTCGAGTTCTTTTTAATTTTACAAGCAGTGGATTAAAACCTCAATGGAAAAAATAATATGTGGGCAAATTGACCAGAAGCTTAATTTGAAGTCACAGAACTTCCCACCATTGTAGTTATAAGTGATTCCATTATATTCATAAAGATGTCAAATTTTTTCAATAAAACAATATCTTGTAAATAAAATAGTTAAACCTCTGAATATTAAGGTTAAGTTTAGACATGTTATGAATTGGATTTTTGCCATTGTAATTTCTCAAGTTTCACATACTCTGTTATATTGACTAATATTTATTGCCAAATCCTCAAAATACAGTCTCGTGTGAAGGTTCAATTCCCTTTCCTAGGAAAGCTTAGGAAATTAAATATTCTGTTTCACAGAGTAAGCCAGTTAACTGAATTATACCTTATTTACAAATTATTAATTAAAAAGATAAGAATATAATATAATTCTCAATCCCAATATTACTTATAATATACCTTGTTCTTTATGAATTCTGTTTCTTTTCTTGACACAGGGATATCATCAGTATTATTTACTATGATATGGTTATGTACATATAGGTTGTTTATACAATAATAATATAGGTTATATTGTTATAACCTACAATAATATAACTATAAAAATTATAATTTGTAGTACAGAAACTCACATACATCAAATATTGCCTTTTGCTAAAACATATCACTGTCACCACCAATCCAGTTTTTACTTTATTAAGCATCCACTGTATCTAAATTGCTATCTGAGTATTGCAGGTGAAAAAAATAAGACATCATCTTCACATTCAATAAGCTTATAATCTAGATCAGCTGATGGATTACAAGACTACACAGTTTTGTTCCCTTCTACTCAACTCACATGGGTAGCCAAACCTCTTGAGAAAGTGTCTACTCAGTCTACACTCTTCGTTCCTTCACTCTAAACACATAGTAAAATGCCTTCTACCTCCTTTCAAGCTCTTTTTACCCAGTACGACTGCCTCATTGCTAAATCCAATAGACATTTTCCAATCTTGCCTTTGCAGTATTGGGCCACTTGCTCTTTTGTGGAATGCTCTAGGCCACACTTATATCATGTTCTTAATCATCTCTTCCTTTCCCTCAAAAACTCCTTTATGTTCTCATCCTCTGAGCTTCTCATCCACTGACATTCCTTAATTTGTGGTGCTACTTGGGCCAATATGTGCTTTATCTTCTTACATGTTCTCATCTACCTTATGGTTTACATTTACACTTATACTAATGGCCCCCAAATAAAAAATTTCAGGCCAAACCTCCTCCTGATTTACAGACCTAAATCTCTGCTTGGATGACCCTCAGGACACTCAAACTAAAAATGTCACAATAAAATGGCTTTGGAAGGGCTTATGGGGCTATAGTATTTTTGCTTCTACCTTGAATTCCATGAATATAACATACTTTATTTTATCCCAGGGACTTTGCTAATGCCAGGACTCCAACCCTTTCTGACTCATTTTTTTCTGATGTAGTCTGCCTATGGAACCTGAATTCTTCCACAAGTCTTAACTTGTGGTATGTATTTGGAACGTTCCTCATTGCCACCATCACACTGTATCATAACACCTTATATTCCTTCTTTAGACTGTGAGCTCAGTGAGGGTAAATGTCATGTCTGTGTTGTTACCTCTAATATCTCCAAGAATACCTGGTACCTAGGAGCTGTTCCCCTTTGCATAATGTCGTGGGCACATAGTGGTGAAGGGCTAAGTCTCCAGAGCAAATCTCCTGGGTTCTATCATTTACTACCTATATGAGGTTGGACAAGCTATTGAAGCTCTTGGTCTCCAGATTGTAAGTATAACAAGAGTTTCTGTTTCATGGAATTAATGTGAAAATTAAATGAGTTAATCTTTACAAAGTATGTAAAATAAATGTACCATACATAAGAATTGCTAAATATTAGCTATTATTTTTGAGTTGAAAATTATTTGTATTGCTTTTATGCTATCATGATCCATCAAGAAATTCACTGCAAACAGTTTTAATCTAATGATGAGTATTGGAATGATGTGTTCTGGTGAAATAAAACAAGAGAACTGGACTACGTTGTTAACTGCAACATCTATTTTATGATGCACACAGAGTAGGGAAGAATCAATTATCCAAACTCTTTCTGTGCCTTCCCTGCCTACACCTTCCTGGTTCCTACAAAGAAAAAGAGTGAATTACTTAGCATCCGCAACTGACTGGACCCCATTTATTCTAAAAGGGCTCTCTAACATTACATACAACTAGACCATTACCTACAACTAGACCATTACATACAAATAGATGGGGAGATACATGCTGGATTTTCATCAGCTTCTCTCTTAAACTGCTTTCTTCTAGCTGAACAGCCAGAAGAGATTTAGGAGATCTCACTTAGACCCTAAGTAAAGGCCATACATTCCCACATAGTCATGTATCTGAATTCTCCTTTGGGGAATCAGGTACTTGCATAGCAATTAAAGCTCTCCAATTCATATTCTGCTCCTGTTTCCACATAATACAAGAGGGCTTGGGAAATTGACAGGGCAAGATTCTAGCATTCCCTTGGCCTCATCTGAAACACTAAAGTAGAAAACTGACAATTACATTCCTAGTACAATGTCCACTTGCGGGGGGGTCATTGGGATGATAGATGACCTTGGCTGGGCTTGGTCCCAGATACAGAGAGTACAAAGGTGAGTGAGACAGCTCTGTCCTCAGAGAGTTGACTGTGTGCTAAATAGGATGCATATGTGCAATATTCCACAGTATGCGTTTAAATAAAGAAATGTGCACAGATAGAGAGGTCCGAGAGAGTGACAGGCTTTCTTTGAGGAAGTCAGAAAAAGCTTCAAAGGAGGAAACACTGGGGAATTCTCTAGATTCAGGAAAGGGCACAGATGTTCTCAAAGGAGGCTTGTGCAAAATCTCAGAAAGTTTAAAGAGCAGGATGAATTTGGAGAAATAAATGTAATTCCCTGTCTTTAAAGTAGACTGCATTGAAGGGCTGGCTATCAGTGACACTGAAGTAGGCAGGAGCCACGTAGATTATGGAAGACTGTATTTGGCTGGACTTCATGCTATAATGGATGGAAAAGTCAGCGTTGAGTTTGAACAGCTCTGTCCAAGTTTTAGAATAATCCTTTAGAGTGAATGTGGTCTGAGAAAAGAAGTACACTTTTTCTAGCATGAAATTTGCTTTCAGAGTAAGAATCAAACACTGAAAATATACAGCTGAATTTCCCTTAGAGGAAAGATAGAGATATTAATTCATGTTGCCATAATCACGAGCAATAGCTTAAAGATGCTCTACTCTAAACACAATTTTAATTTCATTGCCCCCTAAAAATGAAACAAACCTAACTAGCAAAACAGACACAATTTTGAATCATTAAAATTAGAAATGAGCTCATGTTTAAGTTCAATTTTATAGTCTTTTTTTATGTGGGTTTCAGAAAATCTAGTAGATCCAATAAAATAAAATATCCCAGACACCTGGTATAATTAAAACAAGTGAACCAAGTGGTAAAAATATCTGTGATCAAGGCTATATTTGATATCTAGCCAGAAAGGCTGCAGATCCTGTGGCCCTAGAGTCTGAAATAAATATATGGGCTGGAGTGTGGATAGAGCTGGAATATAATGGTTACTTCTTGTGGGTCAGAAGGTCACTCCCCTGTTTTGAAAGGTCAAAGAAGGTAGGTTCTTTACTGGTTCCTTAAATAGATCAATTTTATGTACTCACTACATAGTTCTTACACATGTGCTGAAAATAATCAAATCTGGGAATGGAGATAACAGTGAGGGCTCATGGAAGCTTCCAATATTTTTCTACTTTCTTCCTATTCACTAGGACGAATTGACCTACCGTATAAATCTCCTTTTACCTGGTCATGTCCAAAAGAAGTTGCCTGCAATTTTCCACACTTGTAAATGATTCATGATTACAAAAATCTCCGTTTCCTGACAGATGAAATGACAGCTTTTGAGGTGTTTAGTTCTAGTTAAGGGACACAGTTAGCAGATAAGTATACTTTGATAAAGTATTTTTAAAAGATTCTTAACTGCATTAAGAAATGATTTTTCCTTCCCAAAACAGGAAGATGAGCAATAGGAACTCATACTATAAGGTGTTTTAAAACTTACAACTTTTACACACTGTGATTTTTGCCTCAAATGAGCAGTTTCCATAGCAACTACCATATCATCTGATCCTAAAGCTATTTTTAAGATGCAGATAAATTTCTTAAGGAAATGGATCAGCCTCTCAAGGTAAATTTCTTCCTTAAATCCAGTCTGTTCCAATGACACCAGCAAGATTCCATTTTGACAGAAAATGTGCTCAAGCAAGTATGTGTGTTCTACTAATTGATTTTACAGTTTGTCAAAACTGAAGTTCAAATTTGTTTCAGGCCAGCATTTTTACTTTTTTAATATTTATTTCATAGTTTAATTGAGGTATGATTAGGATATAATGAACTGCATATGTTTAAAGTGTAACATTTGATAAGATGGACAGACAAAAACACTGTGAAACTACAACATCAAGGTTGTGAGGACGTATTCATCACCCCAAATGCTTCCTCCTGTCTTTTATAATCCCTGCCTCTCCCAACTCTGCAATTCTACCACCAATCATTCCCAGAAAACCACTGATCTCCTTTCTGTTCTATAAACTTGTTTGTTTTTCTAGAAACTTAAATAGGTGAAATTAAAGAATGTGTAACTCTCGTCTGGATTCTCTCAATTAACATAGTTATTTTAAGATTCACCCATGTTTTAGTTGTATCAATAGTTCATTCCCTTTTATTTCTGAGTAGTATAGTTCCTTATATGTATAGATGACAACCACAATTTCCCTATCCATTCATCTACCAGTGGACATTTGTACTGGTTCCTGTTTGAGACTATTTCAAATAATGTGGTTTTAAACATTCATGTATACACCTTTATATGGACATTTGACATTTATATTCATTTCTCTTTGGTGATTGCCTCAGAATGAAATATCTCAATCATGTGGTAGGTATATTTTAATTTTTAAGAAACTTTTTTCTAATTTTTATCACATATTTGTTTCATTTCACAATTCCACTAATAGTATATGTGACTTCTAATGGCCATCTTTGTCAGAACTTAGTATAATCAATCTTTTTCATCTTGTCCATTCCAAAAGGCATGCACTGATATGCCACTTTTAATTTGTACTTCCTGAGTGACCAACGGCATGCATGGCATTAAACATTTTCATGTGCTTACTTGCCATCCATATATCTACTTTAATGAAATTATCTGTTTAAATATTTTGCCCATTTTATAAAACTGAGTCATTTATTTTGTATTGAATTTCAAAAGGTCTTTATATATTATAGATAGAAATCAATTGTCAGATATATCACTTGTAAATATGTACAGTCAGTCTATTTTTGTCCTGTTATTCTTTTACTAGTTTCTTTGAAAGAGCAGAAAGTTTTATTTCATGAAATTCAAATGACCACTTTTTATTTTTAGATTATGCTTTTGGTGTTGTATCTAAGAAATATTTTCCCAACTCAAGAGCAATGCTATGCTTCTCCCAGAAGTTTTATAGTTTTAGGTCATTCATATTTTCAATATATCTATTATATTTTTACCCTTTGAGTGCTCTGGATCCAAAGACAAAGAGTTTGACTACTAGTTACCCCAGAGGAGACCACAGACCAAGGGATTAGCATTAGTATAAAATATAAAAAATAAGATTCAATTTGGTGTTAAAGGGTTGAAATGGTAGCAATATATTTTCAGTCATGCCATACATATAAAAATACATAAGATGATTATCAGTAACATTCGGTTAGCTGATGACAAATCTTAATTTAGCCCCAGTCTTATAGTTTATGATTAGGTAGAATAAATATTCCTGGAGTATTGTGTGTGTGTG
>PVJS01003713.1:0-31801 GCA_004027185.1 Glis glis | reverse complement strand
AAAAGCAGCCACAGACAATACATAAACAAATGGATATATCTGTGTTTTAATCAAACTTTAGTTACAAAAACAGTCCAGAGGCCCGACTTAGTCCAAAGGCCATCATAGTTTGTGGACCCCTGATCTAAGGCATGAAAACTTCTCAAGGAAGCACAATCATCCACGGAGAATCTATTAGTTTAAGGTATTATCAGTTACTTTGCACTTTAGTGTAAATTAAAGTCTCAGGAGCAGGTTATGGTGGAGAGGAAGGAGAAAGAATGCTGTGATGAAGATAACTAGGGCAGAGGAATGTTTCACCCACATCCTACTTGACCCCAGGGCCTTGTGTGAGGATGTATGATTCAGTGACATTTTTCAATTCCAAAGCTAACAATAAAGTATATGCAATGGAAATATGCATATTAGTGAATGAAAGGACTCTCTGGGAGCAAAAGAGACATGTTTTCATTTTCCATTGAGAGACGATGGTGATAAATTTAGAGTTCCATGGATTCAAAGTGTACACTCAAATTGAATCCTTAAATAGGTAAGTATGCAGAGGTGGGTTTTTGTTGCTGTTGTTTTGATTTTTACATTTCTTAGCCCTTTCACCTTAGATAATGCAGACTATTGTGCCAGAATGTTAAATACAAATACAGAAGAAAGCACAGCCTGTTTTTCAGTTTATGGAAATAGCCCAGGTCTAATATACTGATAGTATTTCCACAGGGAAAAAAAAAGAATCTTGTCTCATCTATAAGATTCCTAGTGAATAGGAAAAATAGAAAATCTATTTCACAATACTTAAAATTTTAAGAGTTAAAGTTCATGAAAAAGCCTATTATGACCAAGTATGGCGGTGCATGTCTGTAATTCCAATATTTGTAAGGCTGAGACAGGGGAATCACAGGTTGGAGGACAGCTTCAGCAATTTAGCAAGACACTGTTTCAAGATAAAAAAAAGGTTGAGGGTGTAGCTTGGAGGTAGAATGCCCTTGGGTTCAATCCCCAGTACCAAAAACCAACCCCAAATAGGCCTATTATGTGCTTGCCAAGTACTATTCCTAACAACCCTTACAAGTAAGAAAATATTCTATCACCCTATTCTAAAGATAAAGAAGCCGGTTGTGGTGGCAAAAGGCAAGACAGGAGGATTACAGGTTCAAGGACACCTCAGCCACTTAGGGAGGCACTTAGAAATTTAGTGAGACCCTGTTTCAAAATAAAATAGGGCTGGGGGTATAACTCGGAGATAGAATGCCTCTGGGTTCAATCCCCAGCACCACACACACACACACACACACACACACACACACACACACACATCGAGAGAGAGAGAGAGAGAGAGAGAGAGAGAGAGAGAGCGTGAACATGCAACAGAGGCATGGAGAGGTAATTTTCTCAAAGACACACAGCTGGTAAGTGCTGGGGGTTGGGATCAAACCAGGGCAGTGTTCTGTCTGTATCTGTCTTCAGTCTGTCCTTCCACCACACATCCTGAGGAGGCTAGGCAATTTACTACCCTTTCTCTCTGCTCAAGTAAAATATATTCAGGACTAGACTATGTGTGGTATTTGAAATCAGTCATTGAGAAACTTGACCTTTTAAAAGATCGACACATAATAGAGGTAGGAGGTTTGAAAGGAATACAAAGAGGCACCTCGATTGCGTGGTATGTGCTTGTTACTGCACATCATATCTTACTAAGGGAAAGATACTTTCATACTTTCTATATATAACAACTTGCAGATTCTTTTTTCCAAAATCTGTTTCAAACTTTCTTCTCATCGTCCTGGCAAATAGTCATTCCTTCCTCAGTACTTCTTAATTACGTTGTTCCTCCTGTTCCTGTGGGATGGATAGCATTGAGTGGCGATAATTTGCTTTCGTGATTGCTTTTTTCTCTGCACTGTGAGCTTTTCCAGGAGAGGGAGCATGTCATACCTATCTTCATTACATCTAGAATCTTCACTGGAGCCGCACATGGAAATCACTGGAATGTTGGAAGAAGGCTTGAATGGATGCATGAATCAAGGTTTCCTCTAATCGGTAGATTAGAGATTGTCACTACTCCCCGAAGAGATAAGACAACAGTTCCAAAAACAAAACAAAATATTTTCCAAAGATGCCTTCTTAATCGAACACATCTGTTTCATTTATTGCAGATGTGTGTGAGCATTACTGGAGAGGGTTACTGTCCAATAAACAACAAGAGCTGCAAGTTAGAAGGGGCCATGCTAATACTCACTGGCCACCCCTGAGCTGGACACTGTTGCTTTGTCTTTTTAGAGACACTTCCAAAGGGACACAGCTACAGCCCATTTACCTCCTCTCAAGTTTTAATAATATTGTTATGGAATCCGTTATAAGAAATTGCTGAGAACACTTCAGGGAATTGCTAAATAACTCCACATAGTTCTTAAACATCTTAAGTGCTAGCCTGCATAGGACTACTGCCTTTTCATTTTGGCTTTTTGTTTGTTTGTTTTTGTTTGTTTTGTAGGAAACAATGCGACTCTCACCACTGCTGTCCTTCTAAATAAAATGTTGGAAGAAATTGGACGTTTAAAGCTTTCATCTTGCTGGATTAAATTGTAATAAGTTTAAAATTTAAAAAGTGGTGTTTCAACTTAACACATGGGATGGGCTTCCCAAAACACTACAGTAGAGGGGAAATTGCAAAGTAATTATTTATTCTTTTGCTTTGTCTTTCCTGACATGAAATCCTTT
This sequence comes from Glis glis, assembly GCA_004027185.1. Taxonomy (NCBI): domain Eukaryota; kingdom Metazoa; phylum Chordata; class Mammalia; order Rodentia; family Gliridae; genus Glis; species Glis glis. The sequence continues at coordinate 29,089 of PVJS01003713.1, read as the reverse complement.
GCTGAATTATTCTACTTAGAGGGTTTAGGGCTGCTTTTTTTCCTGTGATGGCGTATACATATTTTTGTTTGTTTTTGTTACAATGCAGGATTATTGCTTTTCAAAGGGTGGTGTCACAAGAGGCATATTGTAAAAATCTGGAGATGCTGCCAGCAATTAGGCAGCTGGGTGGCCTAGAAATTGTCTCCATTACATTGCTGTTTCTTTGCCAGTTTTCCCTTCTCTCTTCTGGGAAAGGAAAAAAATAGGAAAAGAAAAATCTTTGTTTTTCTTTACATAGTTATTATAAGCATAATGAATAAGCCCCCACTCCCTTGACTTGGCAGGATCTTCTGATACAACATCACCTTGCACATTTATGATTTATGCTGCTTGCTCTGATTTACAATTGAATGTCGAAAACATGTTTAATGAATGATCAGGGCTACAATATTTAATGTGTTACAGGGTTCTGCTCACAAATCCATGGGCTTCCCACGTGCTCATATGCTGTCCATATGGATTAATCTTGGGCCACTTTAAAAACCAAAACAGTTCTCAAGTGTGTATCATTCTGATAACCAAGATAATATATGTCTAGGGCTCATGATAAGTGAGAACAGCATATGGGACATAGAATAGTTTTTCTTTTTTTTTCATTGTGTCTTAATGTCCGACATATTCTTCTTTAGCTCCAACATGAGGCTATGAAGAATGAGTACAAGTGTACAAGTGTATGAGTGAGTGTGTGTGTGTGTGTGTGTGGGTGTGTGTGTGTGGCCTATTTTTTGGGGTGGAGCTCAGGAGATTGAACTCAGGAGCATTCTACCTCTGAGCTCCTCACCTAGCCCTATTTTATTTTTTATTTTGAAATAGGGTCTCCCTAAGTTTCGGAGGGCTTCACTAAGTTGCTGAGGCTGGCTGCGAACCTGCAATCCTCCTGTCTCATCCTCCCTTGGGAATTACAAGTTGTGCACGCTCCCCCTCGCCCAACTCATTGTGCCGGTTTTGAATTCTCATATATGGGTATATAAGGGAAAGTATAATCCATGCATATGTAGGATGACACTCAGTAGGTGTTCCAATAATGATTTATGAAACTGAATTATGGGCTTTTCTGTTTCTTTTTTTAAATTTTTTTAAACTGGCTATCATGGCCTGAATGGTGATCTCCCCAAAAGATAGGTCAACATCTTAGTCTCTGGAACCTGTGACTATTATCCTAGATGGCAAAAGACTGAATATTACCTTCCATGGCAAAAGATGTAATGAAGTTAAAGATTTGGGGAAGAGGGATTTACCCCTGGATTATCCTGTAGACCCTAAGTGCAACCAGATGCATTCTTCTAAGATCAAGGTGGAAGGGGTTTTGCGCTAAACATGCAGAGAAGGAAGCATCGTGGCCACAGGCCATGATGGGAGTGAGGCAGCCGCACTCAGAGAAATGCCAGGGATGCCCAGGGCCACTGGAAACTAGAAAAGGCAAGGAAGCCACCCACCCACAGAGCCTCTGGGGAGAGTGTGGCCCTGCCAGCGCTTTGATTTCAGATGAGTAGCCTCCAGAACTGTGAGAAATTACATTTCTGTTGTTTTAAGCCATCCATAATATGGTAATTTATTACAGAAGCCATACAACACTAAAATACTGGTTAGCTCCTGAGTCAGGCAGGCAGAGGTCTGGGCATGTGAGAGCTGGGAGCCAGACCTGGGAGAGGAAAGGAAGGCTACAACAGCGAGGCAGAGGCTGGGGAGAGCACCTCCGCCCCCCACGTGGTTCCATATGGTGGCAACCCAGCAGAGTTTGATCCAGGCAAGCACTGATGTTCAAGGTGGCCCTAAATAGGGGGAAGCAACTGTAGCAGTAATTCAGATGGTAGAAAAACCCTGAAGTCAGTGCAGCAGCAGTATTTGTTCTGATTAGTTAGTTATGAATATTAATAGAAGACTTTACAAACTCACAGTTTGCCAGGCTTTGAACTACCACCGACCTATGCAGTAGGTTTCATTTATCTCATTTTTACACATTAGAAACTAACTTCAGTGAGCTGAAGTTGTCCAAGATGACACAAATAATAAGAATAAACATATGATTCAAATTCATGTTCATCTGACCACCTACTCTAGACTTTTCACGACTACGCTATATACTCTCATCGGCTTGACTGTTCCTAGTCAGGACTATAATAATGGGCAGCAAGATCCAGGCCCATGGAGTAGCATGTTGATAAGAACTGGACAGGCTCAAGTTGGGGGTGAACCTCCAGACCAATCGAGGAGAGAGGACAATGCATTAGAAGAGAAATCGATGTGCGACTCAAGGTAAGTCACATTCAGATTCAAGCTTGGCCATGGGGTAACTGTCAAATCTCTATCCTTCCTCCTTACCTTTATGATGAGAGCAAGAATATCTGTTCCAAAGAATCAAGTCATGAGTAGATATATGTAAGTAAAATGTTGAGCTCAGAATCTAGCAAGAAAAATGGCTTCCTGTCACATGGTATGGTTTGAAGAAAACGGGGCAAAACTATTAGCTAGTATCAATCACAGTAAACACAGCCTCGTGCTCCATTTTTGAAGTAAAACCTAACTGTAATTAAAAATATAGAAAATGAGAGGTAGTTTGGTTTGGTGAAATGGTCAATTGATTAAAAATACAGTTCCGTAAAATCTCTAGGTTTCTCTTCTAAACTATTAACTACAATAGATTTGAGAAGCACTGAGTTTCATCCAAAGAAAGGTATATGCTTTATTTATAGTAAATATAAATGAATATCCTAAAGTACAAACCTATAGTCGTGTGTGGGGGGGGGGTGCTGGGGATTGAATCCAGGGCCATTCTACCTCCAAGCTACATCCCCAGCCCTTTTTATTTTTTATTTATTTTTAATTTTGTTTTTGTTTTTGTTTTTGCGGTACCGGGGATTGAACCCAGGGACGTTCTACCTCCGCGCTACCCCCCGGCCCTATTTTTTATACTTTATTTTGAAACCGGGTCTCACGAAGTTGTGGAGGGCCTCACTAAGTAGAGAGAGAGAGAGAGAGAGATAGGGAGAGAGAGACAGAGAGAGAGAGAGCTGAGGCTGGCCACGAACCCGGATCCTCTGGTCTCTGCCTCCCAAAGTACTGGGATTACAAGTGTGTGCCACCATGCCCAGCCCTTATTTTTTATTTTGAAACAGGGTCTCTCTAGATTGCTAGGGTGGCCTCAAACCTTTCATCCTCCTGTCTCAGTCTCCCAAGTACTAGGATCACAGGTGAGCACCACCATGCCCAGCACAGACCTGCATTCTGATATACAACTATATTAAACTTCACTGGACTTCTTATCAGCTTTCCGTGTCAAACTTTTGGGATACAAGATTCCAAATCAACCCTGGGGGGTGTCAGTCTTTCAGGCAAAGCTTTATATTCACAAGCACACAGTACTCACATTTCAGTGGCATTATTTAGTAATTTAAAAATATTTATTAAGAAATAGGATGTAGCACACTAGCTGGGCCCTTGCCTAGTTGTCAAAGCTGACTCATTTGAAGACTTCAAAAATCCTTTCTAAAGAACAAAATGAGAACAAACAATGATCCAGTCCATATAATGTTTAGTCCTACACTTCAGTCACTGATTGACCGGGTTGTTGAAGAAGGGTGATAACCTTATTTTTAAATTCAGATGTATCATGGATTTCAGATTCTTAGGAGCAAGAAAGACTCAACTTTGTATTTTCTTGAGAAGAGATAAAATGGTATGTGGAAGGGAAAAGGTGTAATGAAAGGGACCAAGCCGGGCATGGTGGCGCACACTTGTAATCCCAGTACTTGGGAGGCTAAGACAGGAGGATTGCAGGTTCACGGCCAGCCCCAGCAACTTAGTGAAGCCCTCCACAGTTTAGTGAAACCTTGTTTCAAAATAAAAAATAAATTAGGGCTGAGGGTGTAGCTCAGAGGTAGAATGCCCCTGGGTTTAATCCCCAGTACCATAAGAAAAAAAAATGGACAAGAATAGTTTATTTGTACACCAAAAGATATAACTGAAGATTTTACATGATTATAATTTCTATCTCATAGAATATAAATGATGAAAATCATAGCCACCCTATGTAAAGAGTGTTTAAAATAATATATACATAAAACAGTGCTTTGTATCAAGTGAGCTTTACCCAAAGACACACGGGGACGTGACTGAATTCCCAAGACCAGCACCGAAAGCCCAAAAATATTCCATTTATTCTAAAAACATGAGATTCTCAAATGTAGCTAGAGCTTTTTCAAATGCACCGTCTATCACTTTGTCTTTGTACCAGAAGCAAATTATTTTTTAAGTGCTAATTGGCAGTTCTGTAAAGATTCCACAGTGCCCCACACTAATTGCATAGCCTGCGGAATTCTCAGTCAGACTCCACTTCCAACCTGTACAGTCAGGAAGTCTGACAAGAAAATGTATGCTCGAAGTTCTCAACAAAGGGGAAATTACTTTACAGTCTGCTATAACACGTGGAGATAGCAGAAAGTTATTTCATTTCATTTCATCAGGGATGGTCTAACTTGACTAATCTATACTGGCTTTAAATTGTATAGTTGCTTCTTCCCATTTTTGGAATAAGTGCCATATTTATGACTTACATGCTAAATATTTAAAATAATTTCAACCAATATATGTGGCACTATGGCTTGTTTATGGCTAAGTTGATTAAATTGGCCCACTCCACATTTTCATATGGTTCTTTCCCACATAAATTATTCCAATCAGGGTAAAATTTCCTTATGGTGAAAGAATAATAGGCTCGACACATGATTGTTGGCTATGACTAGTTGATCAAAAAAGCAATTCCAAATTGGGGTGAGTTATTTATAAGGTTGAGAAGCTGATGTGGTATAAAACTGTGGGGAAGATAAGGGAAAGTGTTATTGTTATAATGCATTTCATTTTGTGGTTCTGCCAGTTACTGTGACCTACAGAATGTTAATTTCTTCATGCCTCAAATTTCTCATCTGTCAAGTAAGGCTAATATTTGCACTAATCATATGAAAATTGACAATATTATGGGTCAAAAGTAGTCAAATATCAGCAATTTCCTATGGTTCATTCTAATAATAGTATCTATATAAAAATTATTATTATAAGGATTAAGTAAGTTAATATACATAAAACCCTCAAGATGATGACAGGAACATATTAAGTGCATCCACAATAAATGTTAGTAAGTTTTAAAATTATAATTATTACTATTTTTAACACTGAGTTTATTTATAGAGATATGAAGAATATACTGGTAATTTTCATTTTAACATGCTGCTTCTATACCATCTCACTTTTTGCTGGTGGGACCAGATCATGAGAAATTGTTAAGTAATATCCCAAGTTGAGGCAGGAGTACCTCTTACTCTCACTTTACTTTAAGGCTGGGGTGCCTGAATCAAGAAACAACAATCCAAAAATAAAGCCACATACAAGGAGGTAACGAGTGTAGGTCCAAGGGTTTAGTCTTGCAGCCACTGCTTCATTCCAAAGCTGGTCCCCAAAGCCAAAGTAGGAAACCTCAAATAACACAGCTAACTGTCCCGGAGACCTAGTTAATCATGAGTGATAGGAAGAAAAGTCACCTGTACCAGATAGAATAGATAGCCTCCAATTGGTAATGTCACTGATAAATTTCCTGCCGTATGACTGGAGGGTTTTGAGCCACCACACAGCACCCCAAGTCATAAAGGGTTGGCCTCTTGGGGAATCATTTTTTGCCTTCTGATCCCCAGCTCATATGAGCTGCCTGGTAATTGTTAGCCCTAATGCTGTAATTATGTTACTCTGTGGAGATGAGAACACTCTTCTTGTTATGGTTCTTATAAGATGTCATCACCCTGAAGAAAGACAGATGAGGTCAGGATATGAAATTGATAAATTTCCTTGCTGTTCAATTGAAAGACCACAGTCCCTTCTAAGAAAATTGCCATGAGCCTCACCATATCCTCAAAGTCCCAATTCCTCCACAAATCATTTACCCTGTATGTTTCAAATAAAATAAGATTATTTCCCCCATATATATTTTCCAGTCTTATCATGAGCTCACTTCCAGGTATAGAAGATAACTAAAAAAAGAATTAGTATCACTTCCCTTAATTTTAATGTAATTCTATTGCTATTGTAATAAACTATGTTAACACCTATCAGTATTATATACAAATAATAGACAATTTTTCATACTATTCTAGATGCATTGAACATGTTTTTTTTTTTTGCGGTACCGGGGATTGAACCCAGGGGTGTTCTACCTCCAGCCCTATTTTTTATACTTTATTTTGAAACCAGGTCTCACGAAGTTGCGGAGGGCTTCACTAAGCAGCTGAGGCTGGCTGTGAACCTGGATCCTCCGGTCTCCCCTCCCACGTACTGGGATTACAAGCGTGCGCCACCATGCCCGGCTTGCATTGAACATTTTAGTTATATACATATGTTTTACATATTCACATAGTTAGGACAAAACAGTCTCTTTAATGTTGTAACATACCTGCTAGGTAAGTTAACGAATAATACATAATACTGTATTTTAGAGCAGCATGTCAGTTGTAATGTGAGGCTATCAATTCTCCAATATGGATTGGTCAACAATCTGGTACATCTTTTGATGGGTATGTCCATATTACAATGAAGACAATTCCATGTGCTTGCTCTTCTTAATTCCACTTTAGTTCCTGTTATCTGATATCAACTTTTCAAATGGTCATTATTTAGAATGGTACAATAAAGATAGCTGAAGTTTTGAGGCCCAAATCTGGCTCTGCCAATTAGTATCTCTGTGACTAGGGAAGCAACTGAATCCTCCAGGTCCATGTTTCTTCCCTATAAATAAAAGACACAACAAAATCCACCTGGGGGTGGTGGTGAGAAATACATGAGAACTAAAGCAACTACCACAGTTCTGTACAACAAGGATGTGCCTAATAAACTTGAATTCTCTTCTCTAAGTTCCTTGAATCACAAATCCCATCAAGAGGAATTGATCTGCAGTACGTAGTATCAATGTAATTAGAATTAACATTATTATGATAATCTTGGTAAGAATAATAAAAATACCATTTTTATAATCATATGCAAATTACATGATCATAACATTTAATTCTCCTAAAAATACTGTCATCTTCATCTGACCATTGTAAAAACAGTGAAGTTCAGAAACTCTATGGTGACCTGCCAATATTGTATAGTCAGTTTATAACACAACACGGAATTAAACTGAGTCTTTAGACTCAAAATATGGTGATGCTGGGATCTAGTCTCTTAGGCTGGGCTTATTCTGATAACAAACCTCAAAATCTTATACCTGAAGGAATGTCTATTTTATGAATGAAAAAATGAAATATTAATTATAAAATATTATTTTTTACAATAATACAGAAAATGAGAAGTCCTTGGAAGACAATTGGGAGTTCTAGGGTTGACCCTAGATTTCTTAGTTGGACCCGATCTGCTTCCCAGCATCTATGTCATTAGGTGCCTCTCCATTACAAGCCATGCTCACCTAGTGGCAATTTTAGCATTAAAAAAGCACATTGTCATTAGGGTATTTCACCTTCCAGTCATAGATTCAATGAAGAAGGGCCTTGGGAGAATCCGGTTAATTTGCCCACTATTAATTTCCTTCTTGTATACAAAGAAGAGAATAGATCCTGCTATTAAAGCATAAATACTTAGGGACCAATTAAACTGGACATTGAAGATCCAAAATATATTTTGAGTTGGTTACCATTATGTTCTGAACAGTGAGGAAACAGACACATATTGTTATATCTACTTAAAATCACTGATTATTTTTCTTGTCTTATTTTGTTGTTGTTTATTTTTTGTTTACCTAAGAACACTGGTTTCATCTTTGCTGGTCCTTGACTTCAAAATTTTCAGTGTAACAACATTTCAGTGATTTTACTGAAAAAAGTAAAGCTGAAAGAGAAAGGACATGAGATGTTTCTCTCGTTTTTCAGATGTCAAGAGTATTGGAGAAGTAATGGACGCAATGTAAAACAACATAGTTTTTAAATGTTAAGATTGGCTAGTTTTCCCAAAACTTAATGTGTAAATAGATGATAATGTCAAAGAAATAGCTGTCTTCCAGCTATCACCATGGGATAAAATACTTACACATTACTTACACGTTGGGCTTTGGAAGGCAAAGTAGACACATAAATTGCGAGAGATCTATCCCTGCTTCATTTAATGAGGTCCAAATTCTTTTATGTTCCCCAGCATCATTATTCATCAGTGCCTGTTTATTTGTAGAAGATACAGTGTTTATAGAAGCCATCCCACCTTTTGGTAACTCTGAAGCTTCTTCCATGGATGCCTCTACCTTCTACTTAACATGTCAAACTACACCAACTGCTACACCTACTGGCAGTGGTGAAATTGCAGGGGTGGCCTCTTGTCTTTCTTGTCAATCCTTCATCAGTGCTTTGGGGGTATAAACTAGGTTTAAAAAAAAAGGTCTGGCAATGCTCTTGTTTGTTTGAACAGAGAAGTAATCTACATATCACTGTCATCCAGTACCTCTAAAGATGTCAGGAGGCAGGTCATTTCTCTCAGTTGAAGTGCTTTTTCTTTTATTACCAACCCTATAACAAGATTATTGAAATGATTCAACAATAGTCATGCCACTGCTATAGAAACTTGTTGAAAGTAAATAATAAAAGCATTTTATCTGAATGGCTGTCATTTTCCTGTTGAAGGATACATCTGTTACATAAGTACATTTGTATGCCAGTCTGCCTTATGTGAACTGCTCTAATTTGGTTATCCTGATAGGTGCCATTGTAGCTTCATTCCAATAATATTAGCAGAGTGGAGGAGGTCAGTCATTTTCAAACTGCAATTTGCAGACACTCCAGTCAAAGGGATTGTAACATGACTGAAACCCAGAAAGAATGCATTTGTGTGTGTGTGTGTGTGTGTGTGTGTGTGTGTGTGTGAATTGTTTTTTGTTTTGTTTTGTTTTATACTTTTATTGGTGTGTTATAGTCTCACATTATAATGCAGTTCATAGTGATAAAGAAACTACTAGAAGGCATTTGAGCACCACACTGTAACTTGGCATTTGAGCTCATCTTAGGCAAAACTCAATTAGGAAAAGGAACCAAGGTCATTGTATTTAGAGGAAAAAGATAGTAAAACATATAGGGTATTCTTTAAGTTAGAGGGTCAAACATTTGTATCTATAGCTGGCTTTCTGCATTGTATGAAGGTTGGATTACTTTTAAGTAAAATGTAATATTTGCAGCTTTATTTTTAGTTTCCTTAAATATCATTTTTCATTGTTTCTAATCTTAAACAACAGAGCATCACGGATTGTTAATTTTTTCATACTTTTCAATTTTATTCACACCAGGAAGCCAATGATTTTGCAGAGATTGAATAAAATTTTTATTTCTCATACTCAGATGGGCTTACTAAATGCAGAGAAAGAATGTTGTGTTTCAGTGGAGTCAATTCACCACATTCTACATATGTTTGTCGAGTATATCCCATGCATCAGGCTTTTTTTTTTTTTTTGCGGTACCGGGGATTGAACCCAGGGGTGTTCTACCTCTGTGCTACACCCCCGGCCCTATTTTTTATACTTTATTTTGAAACCGGGTCTCACGAAGTTGCGGAGGGCCTCACTAAGTAGAGAGAGAGAGGGAGAGAGAGACAGAGAGACAGAGAGAGAGAGAGAGATACAGGGAGATAGAGAGAGAGAGAGAGAGCTGAGGCTGGTCGCGAACCCCGATCCTCCCGTCTCTGCCTCCCAAAGTACTGGGATTACAAGCGTGCGCCACCACGCCCCACTTGCATCAAGCATTTTGCTACATACTGGTCAAAGAACATTGTCCTCATGGATCTTATAAAACAAGCAATTGCATTGAAGCATGCCAAGGGTTAAAAGTGAGACAGACCTTATTCTCTGAGATTTGGTGCCTAAAGGCCCACAAACCAGGGAGGCCTCATGGAAGAAGAAAAGTTTAAATTCCTGACCAAGGGATGACTGGAAGTTACTCCAATAAAATGACAGTGGAAGAGTGTTCAGGAATAACAGTATCTGTCCCAATCCACTTTCCAGAAAAAGTAGGACAGGAACAAATACAAGTCTTGTCTACTGGGAGTACAAGTGAGGAGATGTCAGAGATGAGGCTTAGATCTTTATATTTGGAGATTTATCCAACTAAAAATTAGAAGCTGTTAATCATCCCCTGAATGATTTTAATTAGAAGAATGAGATATAAGCATTGAAAAGTTATTTTGACTACAATTTTAAATAATATTTTAGAAGAGAGCATGACTGGGGGCATGCATGTCAGTTAGAAGTCTGTGACAACCATCAGGCTGAGAACTAGGGTGGTCTGAGGTAGGAAGTTGGTAATGGGCCTAGTCTTGAACACAGAATGAACAAGACTTTGTAAATAAATACAATAATGATGGAATACGGAGGAATACAAATTATGGTTTGTTTTTATTTTTTGCAAAATGGGGCCTGGTGTTGCTCTTTGCTAAGACGGGGAACATTGGGAGGTAATTAAGATTGACTGAAATTCTGAAATGAGAGATTAAAACCTTTACTTAGCTATTTAGTTCTATGGAAACATATATTCTAGATAAAAATATGAAGATATATGACTTTATTTTCAGAAATTCAGACCACATAACTTTTTAATTATACTATATTAAGAAAATAGTGATCTGAAATTTTTAGTATATTTTCCCAAGAAGGAATATTTGAAGCACTGAACAATTAAATGGCCTTTTCAGAACAACATATTGAATCAAAGGGCTGGTCACAGCACAAGTTAACATTTATTTTTCTTTTATTATGTTCAAACTTTCAAACTAAAAAGACAGTGTAGACCTAACTTGTATCTTTAAAATACACCTTATCTTCGTGGAACTGAACACTTATGTTCTCTGTACTGCATGTAGTGAAGAAAACAAAAATTATAAACACATTGTCCCTGACTTACAGTTTTACATAAATAATTATTAATCCACACATTCATTAATTAGTATATTAAATACATATTTTGAACACCCGCTATTCTCTAAGTCTTGGGTTTGATTCCCCAAAGGAGTTTATAAAATGCAAAACATGCAGTCCACACTTTTGAGCAGCTCATTATCTTGAAAATACATAGAATCCTCTTCTGTGGCACGTGGACAGAGATGAAGATATGAAATCACGTTTCGCATCTGGGGAACTACAAGCAGTCAGAAAACCAAGAAAGTAGGTAGATACCAGAAAGGGTATTTTTTTTTTTAAATTGGAGACATGAAACTGATTTTGTCCTAATGGTCACAGGAAGCCATTAAGGTTACAAGACCTGTCTAGATTTTCTATTTCAGAATATCTCCAATAACACTGTGGTTCTTAAACTTGACTCTATTTAGAAATACCAATTCAAGAGCCATGGTTGACAAGGTAAAAAGGAGGGGACAGATTTGAGAAATATGTAGGTGCTTAAATCAGCTCGGTTTAGTGACTAAATATGGAGGATGGGGACAGAGCAAAATCACAATCAGAGGCATCTACATGTACCCAATGAATGTTCTCTTTCACAGCTGTCAGTGTATCCCCGGTATCTAACACTACAAGTATTGTTGTTATACAGACTCTAAACTCCTCAAATCTAACATATCACAAAATTTATTGGTTTAGTTACTTGAAGATATTTCTTATGTCCCTCTTTATTTTTCCAACCACCACTTTCCCATGGCAGATTTCCTACAATCCCCTTCTTACCCATCTTCTATGTTTCTTGATTTAGAAGGTTAATTTTTTAATTGACCTCCATTGGGAATAAACTATTCTTCATTCTAAATATGTAAATAACTTATCCTAGGAGAGTTTTAAGAAGAAAAATTATATTTTCTTGGGAACTTGTTCTGAAATCTTGAAGTTATAAAAATATCCCTTTTGACTTTGTTATTCAAATGCATTGAAAGGAATTTATGAGTATATTTAATACTTATGAATATACTATGATAAATAAAATGAAATATTTTTTTCAGTCTTTCAATTGTAGTACAATTATAATACTAAAAGCCATGTTTTGAACTTGATTTACTGCTACTGGAGTTGATAGAAACTGCAGGCATATGGCATTATTCTAAAAGCAAATTGACTTTAAAGAAAGTGACTTTGAATCATTTTTTAAAATATTTCACTCTAATCAATTTTCACAAGCTAAAAAACATTTGATACACACATGTGAACAAATTGTGCTAAATTATGGGCTGACTTCTTTAGTTTCCAATCCCACCTTTAGAGTGTGTTTTAAGCTGGGGTCTATGAGTCTATGAAAACTATATATATATATATATATATATATATATATATTATGCTAATTATTTTGATGATATATATATCATCAAAAATTATGATTAATAAATGAGATACTTTGCAATTCATGTGAAAAACAATGTTACCTAGAAATACTTTCAAATTTCATTTTTCATAAGAAGGTTTTTTAAAAGCATAGACAAGTAGAAGTACTTTCCTATCCTCTACTGTACTGTGCATAGCATCCATCAGCTGGCCACTCTCAATGAAGAAAGAAGCTGAGTTGACAATACTTAATGGAAAACATGAAGGATAAATCTTAATGGAAAGAGAACTTCATCTGACCAGGAGTCTTTTATCCATTTCATCCCAGTGGTGCAGTTGTTACTTTGACATTGACATTCACATGAGTTATACACTGAAAAGGAATTTCCATAAAAACAGCTAGCTGGCTTTGTTAAGTAAAACAGGTCCTTTTACCTTTACAGTTTAATCAAGTACATATAAAGAACAGTGAATAAGAAAGAAAATGCCTGGTTTCCACCTATATTCTCTCAACTGTGTGTATTTTATTAACTAGGAGGCTGGTCATACCACTTCCTAGGCAGGCTCAGTGATGCTTTAGGATCTAATTCACTTTATATTTGAAGTTTTTTGTTTGTTTCAACATTTTATAAGCCACGATGGTGTCACATATAGACAGAGGTGACTTGCCTCAACTTGTATGTTCTGGTTTCTGTCTTTCCTTGGAAATCCTAAGTTTGAATTATTTTGAGAATAAGAGGAAGTAAACTAACAAACACCTATTGAACACCCAGACTATGATGGAGTATTTCTCTGGGTCCTATGAGGGTGTCAATGAAAGTGATGGATACAACCTTTGCACTTAGGAAGCATACACAAGTTTTCACTGAAAGGGATAAATCATGAGAGTGTACATATCACATTGTCCATCAAGGCATTAACTCTATACAGAGGTAGTTAAATTAGAGGAGGCTTTATTATTTATCATGTTCTTCCATTAATCTATTTTATGCCATGCTAATTATCAATCTGTTGTCATTTGTTCAAGTATGAGAACATTAATGTTCACTATATATATACATTACATTATACCCTGAAACACAACATTAGTAAACTAGAAAAGAGAACTAGTTTAAGCTAAAGCTTGTTCATCCTATTTGGAGAAAATACGCATCATTCCATTTTATCCTCATCACTCTGAGATAGGTATTATTTCCATCTTTTTAAATGAAAAAGCTAAAGTCCAGAAAGATTAGTGAAATCTCCATTTTCACATATCATTTGGGTTGGTTAGACTCCAGTTTTTGTTTTTCTCTCCTGTTCTATCTGCTGAAGGTAAATTCTATTTCCAGCCAAGAAACAAAACCAACTTTATAACATATAATACTATTAAGGCATGTAGGTGAAAGATCTGTCAGACTAATGTTAGTTTTGGAGTCAGTAGTAGAGATGGCAACTAAATCAATGCAATAGCTAGATGTATTCTTCATCCTGAAAGGCTATCCATTGGTAAAAATTTGCTAAAAATCTGTGAACATTTTAGGTCTGGTGAACTTGTATTCATCCTTCAAAGACCAGCTCAAAGATGACCTCCTCAGGCAGAGTTAATCACTGCTTACGCTGTGCATTTACCTCCCTCTCAGCACACATCACGTTGAATTGTAATTGTCTGTTTCCCTTATGATATTTGAGTTTCACTGAGTTCCTGTTTTCTTTTTGTCCCAAGATTTGGAACATAGTGAGATTTTAATAAAGGTGTGTATATGCAGCACAAACTAATAAAAAGATTTTAGATATTAATAATCTGGAGCATCAACATTTTCCATGCACCAGAGAAATATTCCATATTAATTTCTAAAGCTCCCTTCCTCTTCAGTTGGCTTATTTCATCTTAATATATTTCAGGATTTTTTGAAAGTTTTATAAAAACAGCTCTATTCTTTTTGTGATGTCATGATGTCACAGTATTTTGCTGACATTCTATTTAACGTTACAATACATTGTTGAAATAATTTTTCTAAAACGTAGGTAATTTTGCTTTCATATCACGTGTCTATAGATAAACACAGATAGAGTTTTTTCTTGGCACTTCTAAGATAAAATTAATGGTAGATATGAAGTAATGCAATGAATTAATATCTAAGTAGTCCTTCCACTTTTCCATAAAAAGAGTAGAAAACAAAGTCTATTGTGAATTCACTGTATTATCTCCTTTTTTATTATGCAAGTGGTTCTAATATGGGGAATTGCTTTAAAGAGCAAACATATTGGGGGGGAAGCAAATGTGTAGAAAAATAGAAGTCTCAGACTACAGCACTATGCTCCAACAAACCCTGCTTTCTTTATTCCCATATTAAACAAAAGAGCTAGTCATATGTAAGTTAATAAAGTGAACACAAGGGAGATGTACCCCTGAATTAGAGCCAGACGGTGAATAACATAGCAGGAATGTACTTAAACCCGGTACCAGCTCGTGACAAGGTCTGTTCTCTGTCTTAGCCCTCCGTCTCTGGAAAAGCTTCAGGAGCTATGAGAAAAACTTTCAACCTGACAAACACTCCCGGGCTGGGAAAGGCTCCTGTTTTAATGCAGCCCAGATGTGATCCTTAATGAAAGCATTATGGTTTTGCAGCTGCAGTAGATGGTACAAGCATTTTAAAAGAATAAATTATTTAAGAAGATTTTTTTCCCTCTTATAATTATGCTTGACCTATGTTCGGGTAAAAATTTTAGATAGATTATAAAATGATTTATTGTTGCTCACCTTTTACAGTCTGAATGCTATACTAAACTACATGAAAAAGAGATACATGAGAACTCACTATGCACCAGCTACATAAATATGTTTTTCATTCTGAAATAGTGTGTCTGATCAAATAATTTTCCAAAAGCTAAGTTTCAAACATATGCATTATGAAAACACTCAGCCAACCAGAACAGTGATTCTCATGATACAGGCAAAATTATTTACATTGACATTTCTTGCTTTTTCATATTTGCGTTTTATTATAATCCATGTTTTCTAAATTAATTTTCAAAAGTTGTAACATCAAATTAATGTCGTTTTAAAAGGAAACAGTAGAAACAAGATCTGAGAAAAAATCCACAGGAATAATGTGACTTGCTTCTTCAATATTTAGAAACATACTATTTTATAGAACCTAGATGTCAGCCTGACTTCATCTCAACATAATAGTGAGTTGTTCACAATATGATTTCTGTTTTCATCAATAAAATAGAAAAATGGATGGACAATGTGTGGGGCAAAGGAGAAGTTATGATTATTATAGCGGTCTTTGTTTGTGGTCTTTGTTTGCCTTATTGTTTTGGAAATGCTCTAGATTAGGAGGCATCCAGGGGGGAATCTGGAAAGAGCACTTTACATATTTATTGGAACATTTCCTAACCATATAACATTCCAGCTAAAGAAAAACTTCCATTAAGCCCATAAAATAGTTTTAAGCTGTTATAGGAAGTTATTTTCTAAGAGTAACAAGAAAAAAAGAAAAAAGAGGAAGAACCGAATGATTGAAAGGTATTAAATGATTTTGTTTGAGAGCAGGAAATGCAGGTTATTATTTGCTAACGGATTATTCAGAATGAATTTCATCATTCTTGTTACAAATGTGTTTTTTGACACTTTAATTATGAAGGAGCTATTCTGAAACACAATATGAGCAGAAGATGCTATAAGTTTAAGTAAAATGCTATTACATCCTCATTTTACAAAATTCACAATCACATTGAAATTAAAAAGCATTTCTCTTTGTAGAAAGAAATGCTTATTGCAAAAATGGAATGCATGTGGATCCAGTGACATTTTAATCATTTTATTTTAAACAGTATTTAGAAATAGTGAAAATGGAAATAGGAAAGCTTTGCAATGTAATGCATATATAAATACATACACATACACATATAGTACCACATATATAACATACTCTTATTTGCCATAAAAATGCCCTACTGCTACTACTGAAATAATTAACTACTACTATTTAGTGAAAAGAGACTCAACTGGCACTCAGGTACATCAGCACACAGCCAAGCTCTGTATACTCACATAGTTTTACCTCTTCTACCCTCATGCCCCCAATTTACTAATGAATATCTTGGTGTATAATTTATTTGGGCACATTTACTTTAGAACAGCCAGCCAATCAGTCCAATGACCATAACTTAAGCAAATCATTTTCATAAGCTATGCCTATTAAGTTGTGATGTGTTGATAAATTTAACAGAAAACACTATGGCACGTGAGGGTCCTGATAAACATGCATTCTGAAAAATACAAAATCAACTGATTAACTAAATGTTCAAAGAATTCCCAACCTGAGCTAAGGTAGGCAATAGATTCTCTGGAGTTAAAAAAAACACTATTGTTTTCAATCAGTGGAGATAGATTGTAATAATAATTTGACCCTTGAAAACAGATGTCTCCTACTTGTAGAAGTTTCCACTTAAATAAAAAAGATGATTATTTCAAAATTTCACTTCTATGTAGGTATGTAGACACCTCTCTGACATCTGACAAAGACATGTGAAATTATTTTTTTAAACCAAATTAAAAGATTACCTGTATAACTCTTGGGTAGAAAGACAAAATGTTTTTACTTTAAGGTAAAAGTGTACTGAAGACAAACACATGTCTTTAATACATTTCTATATATCCCAGATAGAAAAGTTGCAAAAGTATCCCCCTTTTTAATCACAAGTGTTCTTATTTCATACGTAATCATGTCGGTGTCAAGTTTGTTTATTTCATATGTAAACATGTCTGTGTCGATGCACAGTAATTCTCAAGGTTAGAACATCACACTACAAAGGTCTGCATGTCAAAAGAAATGCCAAATGTGTGAGTTCATTTTATTTCTAGACAAGTTAGGAAAATGGCCAGAAGTTTGCTTTGCTCGAGAGAAAAAGGCTATTGTTGCTTCCATTCTAGGAAAGGAAAAAATAAGGTTAAATAAGAAAGAAAAGCAAAAAAGAAACACCATTCCATCAAGTGAGTTTGGGGAGCATGGACTTCTGTACTGTTTATTGTAATTAGGCTGATTTCTCTAAGTATCACCCCCTTTCATAGTGACATGTTTTAAATGTCCACGTCCTTGAGGGAAATGGCTGTTACAATAATCTACCTCCTCCCAACCTCTCAGAAACAATAAGATTAATCATAAATTATATCATAAGGTATTATTAAATATTGTGAAACACATACAGAAAAAAATCCCTTTTACTTAGCCTGTACCTGTAGTGACTTTATATTTAAGCAATGTATACTACCGGTATTATAATATCAGTCTTCTATAAGTGCTTCGCAATACAGGTACTCTATATCAATCTCACTGCACAGGTAATCCATTCATTTTCTTTACCTCAGTTGTTTTAAAAAACAATTTTTAGTATTTAACACATGTGTGATCAAATACACACACCCCCAAAATTTTATATGGTCATGCAATTATTAGAAGTTACCAGATCATGAAACATTTTATTATTAAAAAAAGAAAAAAATTATCTTTGGGGTTTACAAAAAAAATCCCTAGATGTCTTTTATTGTTTGTTTGTTTTTTAACAAAAGAAAGTATAATTTCAAGCTGCTTTGTCCCTTTAATACTTTTTGTATGGTTGGAAATTAGTGACGCATATGGTTTTGGAATTCAAATATAATGCAAAAGACTACAATCCAATAATTTGAATTTATATTTAATGTATTGAAACATTAACATAAATGGAATATTTCCAAAAATGTACATATAATACATGAAAATAGCATGGTAAATTCCATCTTCTTGGCTTTGTCTTACATTACCAAAGCTGGTTCCAGAGCATTTTAACTATGTAAGCGACAGTATTTTTTATTCATTTCAAAAGAGTGAGGGCCATCCACCTTGCTCCAGCATCTTTCCTATGCCGTGGTAATAGAAGATGACCTCATTTAGCAGTTATACCTCTACTGTGCAATATGCAGGGAAACATAATTAAATTTAATAGAAGCTGCCCCTGTTTTGAAGACACACTTGATTTAAAGCCACTCACAATTTAAAGCTGCGGGGAGATGTAATTAAATTTTATAGAAGCCAAGGCTTTTAAATGAAGACACATGATCTATGTGCATGTGTGTGAACATACACACATATGCAGTAAAAATGGGAAATTTAAAAAGTTATTCTTCTGTAATTATTTATACAATAATTCAAAATACATGATATTATTGATCAAATGATGTGGACATTGTTTTTATTCATATAATAGGTATAACTATAAGAACATACCATGAAAATCATTATTGCACTACTATATTAAAATCACTTTAGTGAACAAATGGATAAATATTAGTTAATGTTTTATTGTTATTGAGATATACTTATTCTTTATCTGACTCAATATATTTATTGCAAAACATCAATATGAAAAATACTTTGAGAAATCATGTTTTTTTTAACTGCTGGTGTGCCCAAAGGACTTACTAAAATGATATATTTTTATTTTTATTTTAAATAATCTAAGAATAAAATTTACTTGTTTACATTAATTTCAAAGTCAGAAATTACCATACATGCTCTTATTACATGTGTTTATATTGTGTCTATTAATGAATCTAGAAAATTCCAATTGTGAACATTCTATTTTTAAAACATATGGGGACAATCAAGATATACATCTATCGTAAACCATCTTCTTCTACTCTCAAACTTTTGATTTAGTCCAGAGTTATCTAAACTATTAATAATAATTTATGTGTTCAAATTTGATTGGTTTTAAACTTTTACTGAAAGGAAGAACAAAATCAATTAAGACTCTTAAAGTCATTAAATGAATGTCTTATGTGAAAAAAAAAGAAAATTCCTTTGTAGATTAAATCTTTGAAGAAGACCCTGTGAAAACTCCTCAGACTGGCTTTGTTCCTTTAATGTCTGTTTAATGCTTTGGAGAAGATACCTTCTGTTTTGACCCCCCTTGAACTTTAGAAACTAGCTCAATAAACCAAAAGTCTCAGAAAGAATGGTCTTTAAAACAAAAAACCTTCCTCAGGGCTATAAGCTGTGTCCTCAGTGTGAGAATAAACCCAAGAAGGAAGAGAAGAGCCCCTATCTCTGACACCATTAATTATCCACTTAGTGATCCATTCCTGCCCTAAATGCAATGCTTTCCTAACTGAGCATCTTTCCCAGGCCTCAAGCCATGGATCATCAACTGGCCCCCCAATCTCCACCCTCTCCCCAAATCCCTCCTTTGTTGTTCAGGAATATTAAGCTGGGTAAACTGTGTAACAAAAATTTTAAAGTAAACAATTATATCTTTGTTGTTTACACTGAAACTCTTTAGGGGCTCACATGATTTATCTCAAGTAAGAAGTGTGGGAATCTCTGTGTTGGCCCATATTTGTAGCATATTCTTTTCTATTCACTATTATTCTGCAGTCAAAAAACAACACTGATTCTTTATATTACAATCATTATTTGACTTCTTTTTCCCTTCTAATTTAAAATTTTTCTTTACTCCTAATGACTTGCAGAATCATTTTAAATTATATTCTATCATACTACTTATATTTCAAGCTACAGAGAATATTCAGGGGGAAAACTGACCAAAAAACCATATGAATTAATTTTCAAATACATTTTTTTTCTCTGTGGAAAGTAGTAGTGCAGTAATCAAATTGTCTAACTCATTACTAATGACCTCTTGCCAACCTCCTCCTCTGTGGGTTAGGTGTTTAATGAATGTAGGTATCATAAAAATGTCAACAGTTGTTATGTAAGGGTAATGGAATAATAGGTGACACTAATATTCTTCTTGTATTTTCTATATTTTAACTGTTTAAAAAGTGTTTTTTAGTAAAAACATAGAGGTAAATGCACATATTTCATATTTCATAATGGAACAAAATAATTACTTTATGTAAAGTAGCTTTATGCGAAACATTTTTGTACTGAAAGCTGTCACCTACCGCAGTATCTGGACATTATGTATAGAAGCTACTTAGATGGTTAATTTTTTCCTGCTGTTATTATTTTATGTGTAAAAATTACATCAGCCTAAATATTGGATAATCTTCCACAATAAGTTTTCTAAAAGCATAAATTGATTTTCTATTTAAATGCAAATTTTCAGACTTAATTGTGATTTAAAATTCTCATCTAGCCTTTATTAATTCTATGATTGATTATTGAGTATCAAGATCTGAGAGAAGTTCATATTTGGAGCTCTCATATCTGAGCCAAGTTTTATCAACATTTTGTGGGCTAAAATGCTTAACCAAGGTTCAAGTTCTACTTAAAAGAAATAAAGCAGAAAATTAATTTTGATAACAGAATCATAATTCATGATTGGTTTAATTGAAGTCTTCTTATCTTTGATCACTATGTGGAATTTTTGTATTATGTTGTTTTGTTTCTCTTTGATGAGTTTTTTTAATACAGTGCTTAAGACAAAGACTTTGTATTCACATTTCCTTGGCTTTAAGTCCCACTTTATCCCCTCTATTCAGTAAATTTTGATTGTCTAATTTGTGTTGAGTATTATCTGACTTTGGGACTCAACTCAGTTTCATTTCCTCATCTGTAAAGGAGAGTTTAAATATAACCCATGGGTTATTATGAAGATTAAGCCAGGTGATCTAAAAAAGGGTTTAGTAGAGCATATACCATATAATAAATAGAAGCTATTCTTATAAAACATCTTTTTATATTAGTATATTTATAACCTATGCATAGATTTATGTATATATTTTGCATACCACAAAATTGTTTACAGGTTTTTAATTTAGGCAGCATATGAACATAAAGTGGACTTGATTTCTCTTCTTCAAAGACAAATCCAAGTGCAGTTTTACATTTTTAGACTAGTCTCTGGGACTATTATGAAATCATAACATTAAAATATTTATAAATGTACTTAGGAAAAGAAACATGTCATATTCTCCCTCTATTTTCTTTGCCTACCACAATACCTGCCATGAAATTTGTGTTAAATAAAGTTTTATCAAAACAAAAGCTTAAGTATCAGATATCAGGAACCATGATAATTTTAGTCTTTCCTTACCTGACAGATGAAATGATATATCAAATATACTAATTTTCTGAGAAAAATATCATCCATAGAGTCACTTATGGTAACTGAGACTCATAAGAAAATTATTTTAAGTAAAACCTCAAATAACTAAGTTAATGTGTGTAAAAGTAGATTAACATAAACACCAAGATAGAGGCTGCTGAAAAGTAAATTTTAAGAACAAAGAATCTTACAAGCATTAAGGAAGAAAAAACAGCCTACACATAAAAAAAAAAGATAGCTATCAAACTTCTCCATGACCATTTAATGTCAAAGGTAACGGAACAACTTCTTCAGAGCTTAAGGCAAAAAACTGTCAGTGGAGACAATCTCAAAAAGTCCACGATGAAAAAACTTTACTACTGAAAAAAATTACTCAACTATATTACACCCCCAACAGTCACACTAAAATACAGAGATTAAAAAATGAGGCCGGGCGTGGTGGCGCACGCTTGTAATCCCAGTACTTTGGGAGGCAGAGACCGAAGGATCTGGGTTCGCGGCCAGCCTCAGCTCACTCTCTCTCTCTCTCTCACTCTCTGTCCCTCTCTCTCTCTCTCTCTCTCTCTCTCTCTCTACTTAGTGAGGCCCTCCGCAACTTCGTGAGACCCAGTTTCAAAATAAAGTATAAAAAATAGGGCTGGGGGTGTAGCACGGAGGTAGAACGCCCCAGGGTTCAATCCCCAGTACCGCAAAAAAAAAAAAAATGAGGATGATTCAGTTTTAGGAGAAAATTTAAAACTTTAAAATATATTATTATATCTAAATAATATGGCTATAAAATAGAAGACAAAGTTAACAAAAACTCTTGCTACAGAAGATACAATATTTTTTATGAGCTCTTCAAGGGGCCATTCTATATCTTTTTTTCTTCTCTTTTTAATTCATTTCATTTATTGGTACATTGTAGTTATACATTTTGATAAGTGTCAGGGTATCAGAAGCATGCATGCACACATTGCTAATTTAGCCCTCCCAAGATAAAATTTATAACTCACTAATGATAAATTCAAAATTCCAGATTACATAAATAAGAACTGTATATATGAACTCAGGTTGGTAGAATCACAAAGGTCATATTTTTTCTGTTTTTCCTTATTCTTTCCCAAATTTTCCAAATGTGAAATATTCTATGTAGCAAAGGAAACAATCAATAGCATGAAAATATGTCCCAGTGATACGAGATAAATAAGTCCTAGAGACCTACTGTGCATTATAGTATATTTGGTTTAACAATATTGTATTTTATATTTAAAAATTTGCTAAGAAAATAGATCTTATGTTAGGTGCTCTTAACACACACACACACACACACACACACACACACAATAATAAAGAAGAAGGAAAGAACTTTTAAAAGTGATGGATAGGTTGATGCACAGATTGCAGTGAAGGTTTAACAGTTGTATTTTTATCTTCAAATTCATCAAGTTGTATACATTAAATATGTACAGCTCTTTATATGTCAATCATACCTCAATAAATGGTTTATTAAAAATATTACACCAAATAGAAATATGAGGTAGCAGGATTGTGGAGTATCTCTTAATGGCCATCTCAGACTTTACTTCATGAGTAAAATGTGGAAATCAGTGGAAGGCCATCTGAAGGTTTTCCTATCTGAAGGTATGCAGTAAGGAACTCTCACGTTTTCTGCTTCCCCAGTTCAAAGATTAAAGTATGTAATAGCCCCAAGTTTGGTCACTTTCCTTCACTATTGCTATTCTTTGTTAAGTTATACATGTTTTCCCTGTTCCCTTGACCCTCAATGCCCTTCAGACATGGCATCTCATGGCATCTCATGGCATCTATAGCAGGACATAGTGGGAGTAGACTTGTGGACGCACCTTGCATTCAACGGAAACTTGAAGATGGGGTAGGGAGTGTCTTCATCAGAATGATCAAATACAAGATGGTATTGCACATGGCATTTTTCAGCAAGGCTTGTGTGGCTGGTGTGTAGGGAAAACAGAGACGTGGGGGGAGGCAAGGTCAAAGATCTAGGGAGTGTATGAAGTTTAGATTTTGCTCCACGTGTTAGCTTACCACTGCTACAACTAAAATACCTGATGTAATTAATCTATAAAGAGAAAAGTTTGATTAGGGTTCACAGTTTTGGAAGTTCCAGTCCAAGATTGGGTGGACCCATGGATCTGGCCTCTGGTAGACATGCCAGATCGTAATGGCAGGACCATGAGGAGGATCAAACTGCATACCTCATGGCCACAAAAGCAAAAGAGAAAGGACAGGCCAGAGTCCACAGTTGCTTTCAACACATATCCCCCCCCCCCCCCGTGATCTGAGGACCTCCCACAAGGTCCCTCCTCCTTAAGGCTCCATCACCTCCCAAAGACCCACCCTGTGGACAGAGCCTTTAATGCATGGGGCTTTGGTGAACATTTAGACAAACCATAGCATTCCAACTCTGAAATGTTGCCTAAAGTGGAGGCAGGAGATCGAAGGCACAATCACAGCAAGGAACTTGAGTTACTGGTGCTTTCTTTTCTTGTGATACATTTAGAAGAGGGAGCTGAGCTCTGTCAGAGCAGGTATGGAGCTGGAGAAGCAGGCCATGAGTGCAGAATTCAGAATATGGTCAAAATTTAGAATATGGTTTAGGTTGGTGTCTTGATATGTCAACTCACTGGGCCATGACCCAAGCTGGTCAGAGAGCTGTTAGAAAGGATCAGTGAAACGAAAAATATGACTAAGTTAAAATTTAACAAATTGCTAATGTTATATAAAGCAAACTCTCATTTTAAAAAAGAAAAAAAAAGAAATGATCAGTAAGTGAGAACAATTTCACTTCCTAGGATCTTCGTGCATTACTTGGCTTTTGCTGTGTAACATTCCACTCCAAAACTTGATAATAACTCAAAACACCAATCACTTGTTTTTGTCCAAGTGTCTGAAAGTTGGCTGGGGCTAGCTCATGTGGGTTGAGTTTGGCTAGGCTTAACACTGTGTTACCAGTTGATTCCCCCATGGCCCCATCTGTAGGATGAGACATATCCTGCCATGGCTGTGGCAGAAAAACAACTGGACAAGTAGGGGCATCCAGGGTCTTTAAGAGCCTAGACAGACCTGGTACAGGTCAATTCTGTCCACTTTCAGTGGCAAAACAAATCACACGATCAAGCCCATCTCTGTAGGATGGGGTATATACTTAACATCCAGAGGAAAACACAAAGTCACATGGAAAGTTATGGACACACCAGCTTTATAGGTGTGTGACTTGTGTGGTCCACAGGATCCGTTGCTTAGAAGGGTCCATTTTTGCTTGCAGTCTTGAAATTCTTACCTTTTTTTTTTAAACAAGGGATTCCACATTTTCAGTTCGTAACGAACATAGGTCTAGCAATTAACATAGCTGTCCTGAAGTTAGATACAGAGAAGATTAAAAAATGGGGGACAAAATTAAATCTACCACTGTGAGACACACATATTCTGCAATGTGCTTTTTAAGGCACTGCCTTGTTCGTGATCGTAGTAAGAAGCAAAAAAAAAAAAAAAAAAAGCAGAATAATGACAGTGAGCTACTGACTAGAGGGAGAAAATGAGGAGACAAACGAAATAGAGAAAAATGTGAGAAAACCAAAGTGGAAGCATTTTGGAAAGAGAATAGAAGTTTAAAAGCCAGAGCAGAGGACTGACAAAGGAAAAGGAGAAAAGAAAAAAAGTAGAAAATTCTAGGCAAACTGATTGACCATAAGTTAATCATGGCGTTCAGCCATCCTGTTAACTGTAAGCTTCAATAAGGTTTTTTTTTGGTATATTTAAAACATTACTTTCCTGAATTTTATTCATCTAAGAAATATAGGATAGTACTTTTAGGTAAATGATTAAATCTGTTAACATCTCTTTAAAGGCAATTAAGATAAGACGGCTATGAAACAAAGTTGACTTTTAATTAGGACAAAAATTACTTCTTACTGATAATTTTTGCTGGCAAGATTTCAAACACTATATTAGGTGATGATCATATGCTTTTTGACAGGATTATGGCCCTCATCATAAACCATTCTGAAATGTATTATAATAATGAAATTATTGGCTACTTAGAGCATATTCAAATTGCATTCAAATTTCACATCTGTCTATAAACTAGCATATCAAAG
The DNA here is from genome assembly GCA_004027185.1 of Glis glis. NCBI lineage: Eukaryota > Metazoa > Chordata > Mammalia > Rodentia > Gliridae > Glis > Glis glis. Next base: position 3,622 of record PVJS01003713.1, on the reverse strand, counting down.
CTAAATTCTACTAATTCATGTACTCTTTCACTTTCACAATCACACATTTGTTGATTCAAAGGAAGTTTGTTATGGGCCTACTATGTTCCAGATACTTTTCTTCACTATTTTTATGAGTGCTGTTATCATAAGCAAAGACCTCTAAAAATGCCTTAACAAATAGCTAGAGGGCAGACAAAATTACTATTGTTACAAATTTTTTTTTAAAGCACGGCATATAAATTCCATTAGATTAACAACATCAACAAAAGTCCTTTAAGTCTTAATTCAGAAGGAGGTGGCTATGGTTTTAAAGTTCCCTCCCAAACTTATATTGAAATTTGACTGGTGTAGTAAGTGTCAGGAAGGGGGAACCTTTAAGAGGTGATGAGGTTGTGAGGGCTCTGCCCTCATGAATGGATTAATGCTCTTATCAAGGGAGTGAGTTAGGTTAGAGTGAGCTTCTGACAAAAAGGATGTTTTGGCCTGATTTCCTCTCTGTCTTCTAATATTCATTTGCCCTTTTGCCATGTTAGTAGGCAACACAAAGGCTCTTGCCAGATGCTGGTGTCATGTTCTGGGACTTGCCAGCCTTCAGAACTGTGAGCCAAATAAACTTCTATTATTTTCATGTCGTCTATGGTATTCTGTTATAGCAGCAGCAAACAGACTAAGAACAAAGTAATCTGTATAGTAATAATGTGATGTGGCCCTTTTAACATGATATTCTGAAATGACTGAGACTATTAATGCGAATCTTCACTGGAGAAAATTGTTCTAAAATAAGATTGTTGACAAGGTAAATGTAATTAGAAGATATTGGGGGGGCATGTGTAAAGGAAGAGATTGAAGAACACATATAAAGGGACAAGTCTCTATAAAAAGTCTGTTGATAGGCATTGAGGAATACAAATAGGGTCATTCTCTAAATACAGAAGGAGCCTAGACCAATAGAGGTAGTGAAATAAGTTTACTTTTTAATCCCTTTTGACTGGTAGATCCTGAAGAACCACTTCGGGCCCATTTTTTGGTGCTTTCTTGGTAGCAAAAACATAAACTACATATCTCTTTATCCTTTTGCCAAACTCATAAAATAATGTTCACTGTTCTAACATACCCCAATGAATATTCAATAAACACAAGATTGGGCTAAGAGGAAGCTATATATACATAAAAAACCCTATTTATGCTATCACAATTTTGCATTTTCTCATTTCCTGAGCCATGAAGTTGTCTATGTTGCTAATGTACAGATTTTCTGCCATTTGCTATCATTCCTCAGAAACTGTTAAAACATAATCCTGTGTTTGCTGTGAAATTAGCCTTGAAAAGAAAGCTGCTGAGGAGTACATCGCACCTTCTCCAGTACTACACACCTCCCCAATTCCTACCGCCTTCCTTTACAAATAGAAAATATTATATATATATCAAGTCAGTGAACAAACAGATATTATTAAACACTTACTCTGTGCCAAGCACAGTGCTGGCTACTGAGATACAAATATGCCTGTGGGGAGTCATAAGCAGGCCTCCTCGGGAAGGTTATAGAGGGGTGATGAGCAGAGGCAGGCAGCTCCCTCTCACAGCTGGAATCCGAGTGGACTGGGAGGCTCAGGGTAAGCAGGCCAGAGAGGGAACAAAAGTGATAACACAGGGAAGGCCATCATGACAGTCCAGGGTGAGGAGAGTGGCTTAGGCTTGAGAATTACCAGTGATGGTTTTGAGCAGCAGTCAGATTGGAGATATGTATTAGAGGAGAGAACAATATTAGAAAGGTTTATGGATGGTAACTGTTTTTTGGGTTTTGTTTGTTTGAATTTTGGTCGTAGTCTGTCTGAGATGAATGGTAATGCCATTTATTAAGATGGGCAACTTTAAGAAAGAGACATATTGGGGAGGGATTAGCGAATTAACAGGTTAATATTGGGCACATTAAGTTTTAGATTTCTATTAGACAGCCAAGTGAAGATGCTAGGTAGGTGGGGGAAAGTGGAAGCTGGACATTAGCTGGACAAATAGCAGCACATAGATCATATTTAAAGCCATGATATAGGATGAGATTTTCAAGGGAGTAATTTTCATAAAGAAGAGAAGATATAGTTGTAATATTCCTTATTCCCCCATGATAACTTGGCTCACACAGGGCACTCTCTGCTACACCCTGTGTTCTGTGGCCTTGAGTGTACTGGTCTCATCTGGAACTCAAAGGATGCCAGTTCTTTCTTGCAAGGTTGCTGCTAGGACTTGCTAATCTCAGAGTGTGGCTTGTGCTGTCCTCTCTTTACTGACCTTTTCTAAAAATACATTCAATCCCTTGCTTCACTCTGAGCTTAAGGGATGGATAATGCAGAGAAGTTGTGTATTAAGAGAATTGGCAGAAACAGGTGCCCATCATAAAGCAGTTATGTTCCAGAAAAGGGGAACTTAAAATCCATATTTAAGATCATTGTTTCCATCAACAGATGAATGGATTACAAAACTGTGGTATACACACACAATGGAATTTTACCCATTCATAAAGAAGAACAAAATTATGTCATTTGCAAGAAAATAGATGGAACTAGAGAATATTATGCTAAGTGAGATTAGCCAGTCTCAAAAAGTGAATTGTTGTATGTTTTATCTCATATGTGGAAGTTAGAAAGAAATTGGTTAACAAAAGGGACTTCAGATCAAGAAGCAGAGACTCCAGTGGAGCCATGAAGGGGATATTGGGGAGGGAGGAGGGGGAAAGGAGACGTGATGAAGACAACAGTTCAAATAATGCTATGTACATATGTGAAATTATTGATACCAATCTCAATGACATGTACGAGGAAAGGAAGGGATTAGGGTGGGATCTGGATGTAGACACACCAAGTGTTGTGTGCATATATATTCCTATCACACTATACCTCATTGTGATGTATAATTACAATGCACCAATGAAAGTATATTAAAAATCATGGTTTCCAACTCAGTTGTGCCAAGTGAAGATCTTCCTCCCTCCTTTCTTCTGGCTTCTATCAGCCCCCAGATCCAGTCCTTCCCCTTTCCAACTCCTACCTACTCCCCAAAAGGCTACTTTAAAAAGTTACCAAAAGTTTAGCTCTTCTTTTTCTTTATTTCCCTATTCTACACAAACTCTTGGCTCTGCCTAAGTATGCTCAAAAATTTCGAAAAAACATTTTCCCAAACAAAAAAGCAGTGTTCTTCCTAAGGTATATTCTGCCAGCCCTAGAATGTAAAACACATCACAATGTTGTGCATGGGGGGGGAGAGTACTGGGGACTGAATCCAGGGGCTCTCTACCTTTGAGATATAACCCCAGCCCTATTTTATTTTTTTATTTCAAAACAGGGTCATGCTAAGTTACCTTGTGCTAGCCTTGAACCTCTGGTCCTCCTGTCTCCATCTTTTTTTTTTTTTTTTTTTTTTTTGCAGTACCAGGGATTGAACGCAGGGGCGTTCTACCTCCGCGCTACACCCCCGGCCCTATTTTTTATACTTTATTTTGAAACCGGGTCTCACGAAGTTGCAGAGGGCCTCACTAAGTAGAGAGAGACAGGGAGAGAGAGACAGAGAGAGAGAGCTGAGGCTGGCCGCGAACCCAGATCCTCCGGTCTCTGCCTCCCAAAGTACTGGGATTACAAGCGTGCGCCAC